>JZKD02S1594691.1:315533-339314 GCA_000966675.3 Picea glauca | reverse complement strand
CCATGAGAAATCCTTCTTTATATAGGGGAAAGAGAGATGGTTAAAGAGATTAGGATGATCCCACCAAATCATAGAAGTGAGTAGGATCCCAACCATACAGATGCCACCTCACCTTCTAGAAGATCCCCTTCTAGAATTTTCGTGAAGGTTGACCTTTTCTTAGCCTTTTGAAATCATCGCACCCCAGCTGTAGAGCAGCCTCCGAAGACGTCGCAAACTAGTTTTAGGGAAGAGTGCGACGACCATGCATCATCGCACCCTGCTTATGGTGCAGCCTGTGACGACCTTCCTTAATACAGTTTTTTGGAAGAGAAAGCCAATCACTTTCCTCATGGAGAAAGGCTCTTTTTTGGAACATGAACATATGTTGTCAATGGATCACTATGATGAACAAAATAATGTGTAACAGAATGCCCCCCAAAGTATGAGGCTGGAACTCGTGATAGCCGAAATACTTTGTAGAAAGTGAGTGTCGGAAACAAAGAGCACACTAGTTGGGAACCTGCAAACAGTAAAGTGTAACACACCCATGACGAGGCTAAAAATAAATAAAAAATTAGTCCTCCTTCCAGAAAAAAATTATCTCTCTCCACGGGTTCTAATTTGGAAAGTTTGAGACTCAGTCGGACCCTCTGATCAAGATTATTTGAGTCTCTAAGTCAAACGATACTTTGAGACCTTGATAGTCTCAACTCTTAATCAAACACAAGCCCTTTCGGCCTCTAGTGCAGGTCTTATGATACCCGTGACCTTCTCCTTCGTGCTTCAGTGAAGTCTCGAAGTTGGCATTAGCCCCTTTTCTCTTGGCCCTTCTTTAGATGTGACCTTGGGCGATGACCTCACACAAACCCACGATTGCAGGCACGACCAAAGGCAGTTTGAAACCAAACTACTTTTTGAGCTCACAATTCTCCTTGAGCCTCCATGTGTCCTTTCTCCAAAACCATGGTTTGGATTGCGGCCCGCCCTCAACTTTTTAAAGTTCGCGTACCTTTGATCCCCGTAATGTTGTGGGACTGTTGATATCACGATCTTGATGGTGTCTCTGAACTAACGACTTAGATCTATCCCTTTCAAAGTTGCGGATCAGATCCGACCTCTTTCAAATCAACGACTGTGATTTGTTTCAGAATTCCAGACTTCGGAATTCTCAAGTCTCGAACTTTCCTTTCTTCCATACGTCAATATTCTGCAGTCGACGATTTGCGGACACCTTTCCTTCTCAATCAACGGATCTTCCTCTGCTTTGGGGATTTGACCTTTCAACTAGATCAATGGTCCTGCTGCCCTTTTCTCGATCAACGGTCCAGCTACCCTTTTCTCGATCAACAGTCAAGATTTCTTTCGGGTCTCTGGACTTCTGAGATCTCAAATCTCAACTTCACTTCCCCTCGAAGTATGCGGATTCCTACTGCGTGTCCACTTGATATGAATGGTTGAGGATTAATTCGAGTCTTTACCCGAAATCTACAGATTTATGCCACCCATCCTCTTGATCTAATGATTATGGATTACATCAGGACTTTACCGGGAATCCACAGATCTACGCCATGTATCTTCTGGATTAGACGGTCCAGATTCTCCTCGGATGATCCAACGCTTGAGATTTACTTTGGGTCTCTAGCTCTCCAGACTTCGGTAGTCTCAAATCTCAACTGAAAACTCTCGAACAGATTTCTCTGGAGTCCACGATCTGCCACCATGTGTCCCTCTGGATCTGGCAGTCCAGATTCACTTTGGGTCTTCAGGGTTCAAAAATCTTAACTCTCAACTGAAACCCCAATACAATTCACCCAGATCTCGTGATCTATTGACAAGTGTCTCCTTGCAGATCGATGACTCTCGGTTCTTCGATCCTTCGACGTTTCGACACTTCGACGTTCGAGAGTTTCAACTCTCGAGGTGATTCCTCCGAAGTCCACGAACTGTCGTCATGTGTCCCTCTGGATCTGACGGTTCAGATCTCCTTCGGCTCTCCGGGATTCGAGAACCTCAAATCTCAATATTTACTTTCACCCCAGGACAATGGATCTCTACCATGTGTCCCTTTTGTTATGACGGTTGAGATTTACTTCGGGACTTTGGCTCTCCGGGCTTTGGTAGTTTCAACTATCAATTTGAAACTCTCAAAGTGATTTCTTCGGAGTTACTGATATGATGACATGTGTCTCCTGGCGATCAATAGCCAGGATCAACTTCGGGACTTTGGGACCTTGGCCAGTCCACCCTCTCGTACACACAAACGTTAAAGCTCGTGCACCTTACCTTAGATCGGACGACTATCGTCCCTTCGCACTCATATCTGACGGTTAGGATCTGTTTCTTCCTAGCATTTCTCCTCTGCTTCCCTAGACGTTGATCTAACAATTCGAGCTTCTCCCCGCAACCGTTTTGACGACTGTTGTCACTCCTTCTTCTAAGATTTTGACGTCTTTTGACTGGGAGAGTTTGGTAGATGTTCAAAGGCCTCGGCCTTCGTTCCTCCTACGAGTCTGGATATCTTGGGTCTCGCCTTCATTCCTGAAAACGTTATCTCTTCTGAGCTTTTCGATTCTCTCAAATCGACAGTACTGAGGGACTTCGTTACTTCGCAGATTTCCAAAAGGGCTCATGATCGTCCATCTCGCAATTGTTCAGAGTCTGGCGGTCATGATCCAACCGATACCGAGGTGTTCGACGATCGAAGGTTCACAACAATTGCGGGGTCCCAACGTGTGTTCTCTTTATCAGAGAACTTAACCTCTGTAATCTGGAAGTACTCGCCCAACTTGGTCGAATCAAAGTCGTTGATCTTCTAGCCGACGAGATCAACAACAATGGTGAATTGCGGGCAGCGAACTAGTGTGTCTGCTACTTTCACCTTAGTGCTCCTCAATGATTCCCCACCCTCGATCTCCATCCATAGATCGATGGTCGTAACAATTTGACATCTTGAAGCTTCAAGTTCCAAGGTTCCTACACCTAGGTCACTTGGGTCTTCATATAACTCTTGGGCTATGATCCCCGCTCTTAGTTGGGTTTTTGGTTAAGGAAATAAGCGTTGGTTCACAATATCTTAAACTACTGATCTGAAGGGAATGCCTTCCCAACTCGCAAAGCTTTAAGCTCTGAATAAAGGCAAGGTAACTTGTGAGGTTACCAAAACGTTAGTTATGCCAAGAGGCTTGCTCTGACTCTGGAACAGTGATGTAAATCCCTGGGGAAAGCGTCTTCGAGCGACTCAACTGGGGCGTATGGAAAATTAGGCAGAAATATAGGTTCTCAAGGGAACAAACGCATACTCATAACTTAATCATTTAATACAGAGAAAGAACCCTTTATAGACATATAAATACTCGCATGCATCCATTGTTTACAATTCAAAATATAAGGCAAGAAAACACTTATCAAAGCCATAGAGAGTGATGCGACTACTGAAAGGGGTGCTCATTTCCACCCAACCATAGGCTCAGTCACTCCCAATAGATTTATCACTGGCCACCCCCGAGCTTAAACCACGATGCTTTGAGATTCAATCTCTTACTTCCAGCTCAACGGAAGTTAGGGACGAAGGTTACTCTCCTTCTCCCAATACAGAAATAGATTGGGACGAAGGTTACTCTCCTTCTCCCGGCTTAATCTCTATTTTATGTGATCAGAACTCATTGTTCCTCTTTTATTCCTTCCTCGAACCCGAGAGCTTCCTCTCTCATCTTTGCATTTTCTTCGCAGGTCTCCCTCTGTCCACCACACTTCCTTTCTTGCTTTCCTCAACAAGATTGTGTGTGGATCGAATTCCCAGTCCGTGGTCAGGTTTGGAAGCCTTACGGATGGGAAGTCTTCCCCATCCCCTCATTAACTCTTGAGGAGGCCTTCCCACCTACCAGCCTGACTGTAATTCATTCCTGGGTCAGAGGGTTGTTCTGATCTGAGAAATTAATTTCAGCATGGTACTGGTTCGGTGGAGGTTAACGCAACCATTCATGGTCCCCTCTACCACCTTCCACAGCATTTCGTGGTCTCTCTCAGCACATCCCCTCTTTCAACAGTCATGCAACACGTAACCATTTTCTATTAAAATAATAGAATTTACATTCATCGACCTTCTACACGAGGTCCATCAAATCTAACATTCACACTTTAAATTTTTCCATAGTTCCTTGGCCCATATAGTTATATTTACAAACTGGGGGAAACATGGTGTCACAATTCCATCCCCCTTAAAGGAACATCATCCTCGGTGTTCTATCTATCATCATGACATGTATGTACAGGAGTAAACAAAATCGGATATGCTTATCTCATGGCATCCTCCATTTCCCACATAGCCTCATCTGGGCCAAAGTGTTTCCACTGCACCTTGACATGTGCAATGGTTTGGTTCTTGAATGAGGTTTCCTTCCTGTCTAATATGCATTGGGGTTCTAGCAGGAATTCTCCCTCCAGCTCCACCTAGATCATAAACCAGTCAATTATATGATTAGCATCATGTACATATCTCTTCAATAATGAAACACAAAAAACATTATGTGCCTTTACAGTGGGAGGAAGTGTTATCCTATAGGCTACAGGTCCCACCCTATCTAAGACTTCAAAGGGTCCACAATACCGAGGTCCCAACTTGGCATAGGATCCCATTATCATGGAACTCTTCCTGGGTCTAACTCTGAGGTAGACATGGTCTCTTGTCTTGAACTCTCGAGGAGTTCTTTTCCTGTCGGCATAACTTTTCTGTCTATCCCGAGCCATCTTCAGATTTTGCTTTATCTGAATTACTTGTTATTTCTTTTAGCATGTAGGGTCTGATTTTAATTCTGTCCACTGGATTATTCCAGCTGATTGGATTCTTGCACTGTCTACCATAGAGGGCTTCAAAAGGGCTCATCTTTAAGGATTCTTGATAACCGTTGTTGTAGGAAAATTCTACCAATGGTAGGTAGTCTTCCCACTTCTTAGGCTAGTGCATAACATGCATCCTTACCATGTCTTCCACTATTTGGTTAACTCTTTCTGTTTGTCCATCAGTTTGAGGATGATAGGATGTGTTGAACAACAATTTAGTCTCAAAGCCAGCCTTTAGGGATTTCCAAAAGCTTAAAGTAAATTTGGTGTCTCTGTTAGATATAATTTCCTTGGGCATGCCATGCAGTCTGAATATCTCCTTCATGAAGATGTTGGCAATATCTATTGCCTTGCAGGTTGACTTGACAGGGACGAAATGGGCAGACTTAATCATTTTGTCCACCACGACCATGATGGCATCATTTTGCTTGGTCGACTTTGGTAATCCGGTGATGAAATCCATGGAGATGGTTTCTCATTTCCATTATGGGATTGGTAGGGGCTGTAACAATCCTACTGGATGTCGATGTTCTGCCTTAACTTGCTAGCATTCTAAGCACTTAACTATATAGTTAGCTATGTATTTCTTCAATTCGGGCCAATAAAATTGTTAAATAGTGGACGTGATCATCTTCTGATATCCTGGGTGACCAATATATGGTCTCTTATGTAGTTCATCCATTATGAACCTCTTTAAGTCATCACAGTTTGGAATATACAATATGTTTCTGTAAGTTAGCAGCCCTTCCTCGAGCATCTGGTAGCCTTCATACTTCAGCCCTATAGGCTCTTGTCTTAGGTATGAGGTCACGGTCTTGAAGAATGCATCTGTCTCTTGTGCATTTCTGACTCTTTCCCTGACATTCGTTTCACAGGTGCTTACTGTTGCCAGATGAATTGTTTTTATACTTCTTCTAAGGGCTTCGACCACCCTATTTTCCTTTCCTTTTATCTGTTTGATTTCGAAATCGAATTCACTTAGGAGAGCCATCCACCTAGCTTGTCTGGAATTGAGTTTTGGTTGATCAAACAGGTGTCTCAATCCATAATGGTCTGTCATAAGCACAAATCTCCTACCCATGAGGTAATGCCTCCACATTTTTAAAGCATGTACTATGGTAGCCAACTCTAGGTCATTGGTCACATAATTGATCTCATGCTCATTTAATATCCTAGACACGTAGCAAATTACATGTCCCTCTTGCATAAGGACTCATATGAGTCCTTCCTTGCGGGCATCTATACACACGAGGAAATCATTATCCGGGTCCACAATATTTAGCACGGGTGCATGGGTCAGGAGGTATTTCAGTTCCTGAAATCTTTCTTCACATTTTGATATCCAAATGAATTTAATCCCTTTTTTCTGAAGGGCAATGATTGGACAACCAATCTTGGAAAACCCTTTTATGAACCTTCTATAGTATCCTGCTAAGCCCATGAAGGATCTGATATCGGATACATCCTTTGGGGTAGGCCATTCCATAATAGATTTGATCTTGTCGAGGTCCACTGCCACCCCTTCCTTAGAAATGACATGACCTAGGTAATGGACTTGCTTCTGAAAGAAGTCGCACTTGATAAAATTAGCATAGAGATGATGCTCTCTTAGTACTTCAAGTATGAGTCTAAGATGTTCTTCGTGCTCCTCCATGTTCTTGGAGTATATTAGGATATCATCAATGAAAACAAATACAAATTTGTCCAGAAATTTGTTGAGTACATTATTCATCAAGCACATAAAAGTGGGGGGGGGGGCATTGATTAACCCAAATGGCACCACCACAAATTCATAGTGACCATACCTCGTTCTGAAGGTTGTTTTGTGGACGTCTTCATCCTTAATCTGGACTTGGTGGTATCCAGACCTTAAGTCGATCTTCGAGAAGATGGAAGCACCTCCCAATTACTCAAACAGGTCATCGATTCTTGGTAAGGGGTGCTTGTTCTTTATGGTTGTCTTATTGAGTTGTTTGTAATCTATGCACAGTGGGAGTGTATCTTTCTTTTTCACAAACAAGACGGGCACTCCCCACGGAGATACATTGGGTCGGATGTAGCCTTTTTCCATCATCTCCTTTAGTTGTAACTTGATCTCAACCAACTCTGGCGTGCTCATCCTATATTGCATTCTAGATGTTGGTACCGCTCCTGGTGTAAGTTCTATCAAGAAGTCAATATCCCTTCTTGGAGGTAGACCTGGTACCTCTTTTGGGAACACGTCCTTGTATTCTCTTAATATGGGGAAGTCCTCTACGTTTGGTTGCTCATCTTCAACAAATTCCAATACCTGTATGGCATATAAGGAACACCCCTTTCTGCAATATTTTTTCATTTGAAGGGTTGATATTTGCCTCACTGAGACATGCTTTTGAATCCCTTGGAGGGTCATCTTTCTCCCTTCTTCATTTACACATTCTACAGTTTTATGATAATAGTCCAATTTAGTTTTATAAGCATCCAACCAATCCATACCAATCAACAAGTCATAAGATCCAAGGGGAAGTATGTTAAGGGTCGCTCAGATGGGCAATCCACCCATGATGAATTGATAGGCTGGTATGACCTCTACCACTTTTCTTTTGGTCCTAGTGGCTAATTGCACCAACCACGGTTTCACATGTCTACTTGGTTGTAGTGTCAACTTATCAATAGTATGAGGGGCCACATAACTCAAATTAGAACCTAGGTAAATTAAAATAGAAACTATATGGTTGACAATCATACCTTCCAGCTCCACTACTGAATCTTAGTGGTCGGCTTGATTATTGTCCAAGGCTGCATAGATTTGTGGCATGATCCTAGCCACATCATTGACGGTGGTAGGTTCTTGGGTATTGTAGACCCTTTTACTGTTCTGTTGTCTGTGTGGGCAGTCCCTCAATCGATGATCTTCTCCACAACCCCAACATTTAAAGGGTTCCTTCTTTAGGTTATCCGTCTTTCCTGGGGTTGTATTAAAAGGTTTATTTCCACTTTGAGAGGGGAATTTTTGTTGATATACACGTCTAGTAGGAAGGCTCCTTCTAGAATCTTTTCCATATTTCTTGAATCTTGAGGATTTAAACCCTTTCTTCTGGAATCCCGAACTACTCCTAGTCTTCCAGTCCTCGCAAGGTCTTGTCTTACTACCAAACTGTTCATAACAATACCTCGCCTTCTGGATAGTTTCTTCTAAGGTCTTCGGTTCCTCGAACTCAATCATGTCCCGGTAGGTCCGAGGTAACCCACTAATGAACCGATGCAATTTTACTTTTTCATCTTTTATGTAGGGTACATACCTCAGTAGTTCAAGGAATTTATTGACAAATTCGTCTATGGTGAGCTGCCCCAGCCTGAGTTCATAGAACTCCTTAGTCTTCCCATCCATGTATTTCTCTGACATATACTACTTCCTGAAGTATCTCTCGAACTGTTTCCTTGACAAGTCCTTCTCATGGACTCCTTTAACATTCCTAAGGTCTTCCCACCAAATGGAAGACTTCCCATTCAAGTTGAAGATGGTTATTTGAGCCTTCAAGTTTTCAAAGTAGTCATGGACTTTGAAGTATTTATTTAAATCAAGCAGCCAAGCTTCATCCTCGTCTCCCTTCTTAATCTCTCCATTAAAAGAGGGTGGTTTGGCTTTCTTGAATTCTTCAGGATCATGATTTTTGGAACGCTTATGCTTCTTTCCTTTCCTTTGAGAATGTGATCTAGTTCTACTACTAGAAGATCCTTTGGAGTTACTAGCTTCCTTTCTAGAGGACTCCACCGATGAGTGCCCCCTGCCTACAGGTTAGGCCATCTTTGAGGTACTTTTCCCAGTGTGGTCTCTTATGGAGTCATGTTTTTGGATCTCGGGTGGACTTTGACTTCTCTTCTTATGTCGTCGGTCCACATGACTGGTTGTAGTTTCATGCTATAGTTGCCTTTGTATGTCGGATAAGATCTGCAGCAAGACCATGTTAATTTATGTTTGTTTTTCTTGCTCCTTTATCAATCTCTTGTTGTCATCCTTGCAACTCTGTAATTTGGCCCTGAGGCTCCTTACAGTTTCATCCAGATCTAGAGGGGTTTCCACCGCCCTCCTTTCGTCATATTCTTCGTCTCTTTTGTGGGAACCATCCCCCACTTCATGACACATCACCATCCTTTAGACTTGGTGTTTTCTCATGATTTTCTGACTCCTCAAGTGTTGAAAAAAACACTTATTGTTAGCTAACAGTTTATTAATTCATGAACAATACACAATTCAATTTCTTAAATACATACACACAGTAGAAAGTTTCATTCTTTTCTTTAATAACATTTTTAACCAGACTTTTTAAGAAAGAGGTAAGGTAGGGTGTCACTCTTTTAAAAGTACTCCAAATAGAGTTTTAAGCTACTCATTCATAAGCCCAGGGAAGCCAAGTGTTGTAACCATGCTCTGATACCAATTTGTAACACACCCATGACGAGGCTAAAAAAATAAATAAAAAATCATCCTCCTTCCAGGAACAAATTCTCTCTCTCCGTGGGTTCTAATTTCGAAAGTTTGAGACTCAGCCTAACCATCTGGTCAAGATTCTCCAATTCTCTAAGTCAAAGAAGACTTTGAGACCTTGATAGTCTCACCTCTTAATCAAACACAGACCCTTTAGGCCTTTGGTGTAGGTCTTATGATACCCACGACCTTCTCCTTCGCGCTTCAGGGAAGTCTCGGAGTTGGCGTTAGCCGCTTTTCTCTTGGTCCCTCCTAAGATGTGACCTTGGGCGATGACCTCACGCAAACACACAATTGTGGGCGCGACTAAAGGCGGTTTGAAACCAAACTACTTTTTGACCCGCAATTCTCCACGAGCCTCCACATGTCCTTTCTCCAAAACTGTGGTTTGGATTGCAGCTCGCCCTCAAATTTTTAAAGTTCGCACACATTTGATCCCCCCAATGCTACGGGACCATCGATCTCACGATCTAGATGGTGTCTCTGAACTAACAGCTGAGATCTATCCCTTTCAAAGTTGTGGATCATATCCGACCTCTTTCAAATCAACGGCTCTGATTTGTTTTGGAATTCTGGACTTCTGAATTCTCAAGTCTCGAACTTTCCTTTCTTTCGTATGTCAATCTTCCATAGTCGATGATTTGAGGACACCTGTCCTTCTCAATCAACGACTCTTCCTTCGCTTCGGGGATTTGAACTTTCAACTAGATCAACGGTCCTGAGACCTTTTTCTCAATCAATGGTTGAGATTTCCTTTGGGTCTTCGGACTTTTGAGATCTCAAATCTCAACTTCACTTCCCCTCAAAGTATGCAGATTCCAATCACATGTCCACTTGAATCGAATGATTGATGCTTACTTTGAGTCTTTACCGGAAATCTACAGATTTATGCCACCTGTCCTCTTGATATGATGGTTATGGATTACTTCGGGACTTTACCCGGAATCCAAAGATCTACACCACATCTCTTCTAGATCAGACGGTCCAAATTCTCCTTGGACGATCCAATGCTTGAGATTTGCTTCAGCTCTCCGGACTTTGGGAGTCTCAAATCTCAACTGAAAACTCTTGAACAGATTTCTCCGGAGTCCACAATCTGTCGCCACATGTTCCTCTAGATCTGACAGTCCAGATTCACTTCGCATCTTCGGGGTTTAGAAATCTTAACTCTCAACTGAAACCCCAATACAATTCACCTGGAGCTCGCGATCTGTTGACAAGTGTCTCCTTGGAGATTGACGGCTCTCGGTTCTTCGTTCCTTCAATGTTTCGGCAATTCATCCTTCAGGAGTTTCAACTCTCGAGCTGATTCCTCTGAATTCCACGATCTGTCGTCACATGTCCCTCTGGATCTGATAGTTCAGATATTTTTCGGTTCTTCGGGATTCGAGAACCTCAAATCTCAAACTTTACTTTCACCTGAGGAAAATAGATCTCTACCACGTGTCCCTTTCGTTCTGACGACTGAGATTTACTTTGAGACTCCGTCTCTCCGGGATTTGGGAGTTGCAACTCTCAATCTGAAACTCTTGAAGAGATTTCTCTGGAGTTACTGATCTACTGACACGTGTCTCCTGGAGATCAATGGCTAGGATCAACTTCGAGAAATCGGGATCTTGGCCAGTCCACCCTCCCATACAAACAAATGTTAAAGCTCGTGCACCTTACCTTAGATCGGACGACTATCATCCCTTTGCGCTCAGATCCAACGGTTAGGATCTGTTTCTTCCCAATGTTTCTCCTATGCTTCCCTAGACATTGATCTAACGGTCTGAGATTCTCCCCCTAGTCATCCTAATGGTTGTTGTCGCTCCTCCTTCTAAGCTTTTGATGTCTTCCGACTTTGGAGAGTTTGGTAGATGTTCAAAGGCCTCAACCTTCGCTCCTCCTGTGAGTCTGGATATCTCGGGTCTCACCTTCGTTCTTGAAAATGCTATCTCTTCTAAGCTTTTTGAGTCTCTTAGACTGATGGTACCGAGGGACTCCGTTACTCCGTGGAATTCCAAAAGGGCTCACGACCGCCCATCTCGCAACTGTTCAGGGTCTGGCGGTCATGATTCGACTGGTACCGAGGTGTCCATCGGTCGACGGTTCACAGCAATTACAGGGTCGCAATGTGTGTTCTCTTTATTAGAGAACTTAACCTCCGCAACTTGGAAGTACTCACCCAACTTGGTCAAATCGGAGTCGTTGATCTTCCACCCGACGATATCAACGACAATGGTGAATTGCGAGCCGCGAACTAGCACGTCCTCTACTTTCACCTTCACACTCTGCAATGATTCCCCACCCTCGATCTCTGTCCACAGATCGATGGTTGTAACAATTTGACATCTCGGAGCTTCGAGTTCCAAGGTTCCTAGACCCAGGTCACGTGGGTCTTCATATAAATCTTGGGCTATGATCCCCGCTCTTAGTCGCGTTTTTGTTTAAGGAAATAGACGCAGGTTCAGAGTCTCCTAGACTATTGATATGAAGGGAATGTCTTCCCAACTCGCAGAGCTTTAAGCTCTGAATCAAGGTAAGGTAACTTGTGAGGTTACCAAAATGGTAGCTATACCAAGAGGCTTGTTCTGACTCTAGAACGATGATGTAAATCCTTGGGGAAAGCATCTTCGAGGGACTAAACCGGGGCGTAT
The DNA here is from genome assembly GCA_000966675.3 of Picea glauca. Lineage (NCBI taxonomy): Eukaryota > Viridiplantae > Streptophyta > Pinopsida > Pinales > Pinaceae > Picea > Picea glauca. The sequence goes on along the minus strand of JZKD02S1594691.1, from coordinate 327,386 downwards.
GTAAAATCAAGAAGAAATATAGGTTCTTAAGGGAATGAATGCATACTCATAACTTAATCATTTAACACAAAGAAAGAACCCTTTATAGACATATAAATACTCGCATGCATCCATTGTTTACAATTCAAAACATAAGGCAAGAAAACACTTCTCAGAGCCATAGAGAGTGATGCGACTACTGAAAGGGGTGCTCGTTTCCACCCAACCATAGGCTCAGTCACTCCCAATGGATTTATTACTGGCCACCCCCGAGCTTAAACCACGATTTTTTGAGATTCAATCTCTTACTTCCAGCTCAACGGAAGTTAGGGACGAAGGTTACTCTCCTTCTCCCAATACAGAAATAGATTGGGACGAAGGTTACTCTCCTTCTCCCAATACAGAAATAGATTGGGACGAAGGTTACTCTCCTTCTCCCAATACAGAAATAGATTGGGATGAAGGTTACTCTCCTTCTCCCGACTTAATCTCTATTTTGTGTGATCATAACTCATGGTTCCTCTTTTAGTCCTTCCTCGGACCCGAGAGCTTCCTCTCTCGTCTCTTCATTTTCTTCGCAGGTCTCCCTCTGTCCACCACACTTCCTTTCTTGCCTTCCTCAACAAGATTGTGTGTGGATCGAATTCCCAGTCCATGGTTAGGTCTGGAAGCCTGACATATGGATATTCTGCCCCATCCCCTCATTAACTCTTGAGGAGGCCTTCCCACCTACCAGCCTGACTGTAATTTATTCCTGGGTCAAAGGGTTGTTCTGATCTGAGAAATTAATTCCGGCATGGTACTGGTTCGGTGGAGGTTAACGCAACCATTCCTGGTCCCCTCCACCACCTTCCACAACATTTCATGGTCTCTCTTAGCACATCCCCTCTTTCAGAAGTCATGCAACACGTAACTATTTTCTATTAAAATAACAGAATTTACATTCATCGACCTTCTACACAAGGTGCATCAAATCAAACAGTCACACTTTTAATTTTGCCATAGTTCCTTGGCCCATATAGTTAACTTTACAAACTGGGGGAAACGAGGTGTTACATCAAGCATCAGCATAATAATATTGTTCGAGGTAGGCATTCCCATACTCAGATTACAAAGTGTTAAATAAGTCATGGCCACTAAACATACACTGTGGATCCATGTCAAGGTGAATTGGCATAGCCACCCAAAATACATTATGGATCTATGCTCTGAAATGACTCAAATTCGGACATAGCCAGGAGACATACAAAGTGGATCTATGTGTCAATACAAATCATGATTACTCCATTGCAGCCTGGGCCAGAATGGTATGTCCCAGGGTCTTCATTTTTCGTCATTCCTAAGTATGAATCTAACCATGCGATTATAGGTGTTGAAGTCGAACATGGTAGAAACCACTTGATTACTGGTCAATGATGAGAATCATTAACAAGTGGGAGGAAATCACCATTGATGTTAATGAGTCCCAAGGTACCCTAGTACAATCCCACGAGTGCGAATAAAGGAGTTGAAGTCGAACACTCGAGGGAATCTTCCAATCAGGGGCCAATGATGTGAACCCACTGTCGAAAGCGAACAAACCTACCATTGATGCATACAGGCTCTAAGGCACTGAATGATTTCTAAGTCTTGTTCCTGGATGGTGAGCTGAAGTCGACAGGAAAAGACTCGTCACAGGAGGGCCTTGATGTATCCCCCATCAATGACACGAAATAAGTAATAGATTTGAGATAGATCGGAGCATGAAGTGATTCGAAACTAACATGGGGAAGGCCGACATGGTAGAAAATTTATAACTGCAGATGGTCGACTCGATGGGTGGCTTATTAAGGCTGGACTTATCTTGAAAATATGAATGACATGACAATGGTCTTGGCAACATTGACTCAAGGAGGACCCACCATATGGACATGTGGATGGTCAAAGGAGAGACGAATGGATTTCCCAACCCAGATACAATGATGAAGGGGGTGTCATGTTCAAGAGCGACTATTACTGCCACTAACACAGATACAAAGACATTTCTTTCCCAAATTTTCCCTCACCATTTTTGGCGAGTACCTCTTTATTTTTACACAAGCTCAAGGAGGATAACATATGCTTATTGGTGTAAGCTCATCCTTTAGACAAGTCACTTGGAATATGTTTAAAAAACCCTAAGAAGGAGTGGTTCAGTCCCATATGGGTCTTTCAATTTTTTTTTAATGAGTCCAAAGAGAGAAAACTCAGGGTTTTTCATGTTTAGAGAATCTAAAAAACACTTAAAGAGGACTCCACAAGTTCCTTTTTCGTAAGTTAATCTAATGAGACCAAAAAAGTGATAATATACCGCCCATCAAATGTTTTCTTCAAATACTTTTACGAGCGTGAAAAGAACAAGGTCTCTCGACAATCTTTTCATTTTTACGGAGCATGAAAATAGCTTAAAGGATACTCCATGGGTTTTGTTTTTCATGTTACCATTAAAATTACGAAAAGACGACAAAAGTATACTCTGTTACATTCTCATTGATTTATGAGCACGAGAAGGAACAAAAACTAAGCTCAGAGTTTTTCTTGAAAAACTCTAAAAGGATTTGTACATGCGACAAATGTATAAAAGAAAATCAAAAGACATATCCTTGTTCAATACTTCACTCCTAGGTTTTTCATCTGCAAAAAACCAAACACTTGTTATGTCGTTAAAACAATAGGGTTTAGGTGGAAAATAAAAAATATAAAAAATAACAATGAAAAAAACAAAAAAGTAATAAGATTGGGTAAAAACTTATTTTTACCATTCCATTGCTACTCCACCCAAACTTTGTTCCAAAACCCCCATTTTACCTCAAGTTTCCACTGTGGATTGTGGGAGGCACGATCGATCATTTGGCGAACGGTCTCCGCAGGACAGGTAATTTTCATCTCCTTCAACTTTTCATGGATTCATTTTTTCTTTTCATTGTTTAGAAATGGCTTTTTAGGTTGCATTTTCAAGGGTACTTATGCATGAAGGTTGTCGCGGGCACCATGTATCATGCCCTGTGACGAACCAGGGTCGTCGCATATGACCTTTAACCTACAGTACAATGACTCTGCACTATGCGGGCGTGCTAGCCTGTGACGTGCGCAAAACAAAAAATGTTTTTAGATGTTTCCGCGAATAAAGAGCTTCCAGGAGAGAGATGAAGATGCTAATCCCTCTTTTATGTTCCATTTTAGGTTTTCTACAGTAAGGATGTTGGAATGGCGAGAGAGAGAGAATGAGGATGGAGATTACTCTGTCGGGAATGACCCGAGAACGACAAATGCCCTCCAACAGTGTGGACTACTAAAATTCTTCAAGATCCAGGACATGAGGGCCCAGTTGAGGTTGCTCGAATACTTAGTTCACATGTGGGATGTGGACCAGCAGGTATTCTGTGTGGGGGCTCACATTCTTGTGATAGATATCAAGGATATCTACTTCTTGACCGGGTTGTTTCGTCGTGGGGCTCGAGTTACACTGACAGGTAGTAGGGGAGGCATCGAACCTATGATCCACTATATCAGTGCACATTGTGTGCCTGATACTAAGAAGCATAGTGACAAAGTCGCTATAAGAGATGTCTGTGACTTACCTCTATGGACTATCCTCTACACAATCACATGCATGGAGGGGAGTGCAGCTCCCCATATGTCCCTTCAGAGTTATTTCCAGTATGCATTGTAATGTATGGAGCTTCGAGTTTTCAACTGGAGTGATAGGGTTTTGAGAAGCATGAAAAAACAGTTGACCAAGTGTAGGAGAGGTGACCTGAAACAGTTCGCATACAGATCTATTTTGGTGTCCTTCTTCTTGGAGAGGGTTCCAAACCTGCGTCTACATGTAGAGTGGGGTATACCTGCCCCACGGGATCCAAAAATGAAGAGGTGGGTCAACCTCGTGGCACTACATGCGACTGTTCCTATCATCAGGTATAATGATGTTTTCTTTGATTGGTTGAGGACACAGATGCTTATGGTATATGACTACACATATGTCATCTTAGACTTCCGAGGTGATCCAAACTTGGTTCTTCCTAAAATTTCTCAATGGGGGAACATAGGTAAGAAGTACAATTTGTTTTTATAATGTTTTTGTTATTTTTAATATAAAATGTTTTTATGTTCTTTATCTGATGACTAATCAAAAAGCTCTTTGATGATGCAGACGTGGGGCCTCATCGACCTCCATGTTCATTCCCTATTCAGAGGCGAGGGTAGAGAGTCAAGGTAGCAGGATTAGTCGATGTTGACTACGAGGCTATAGAACAAAACTTGGAGGGGCTGATGATGGAGGTCTCGAATGCCTCTATTGATGATATCCCGAGGCGTTACGAGCGCCACATAGTGGGTGTATCTGCTTCCATCGGTCGATTGCTTCATAGAGTAGCATGGGCAGTCGCGTGTTATAGCGAGCAACATCCTTGATGCTATATTTGTATATGAAGCCATGTGCTTCACATTTTTGATATTTTGGTCTTCGAACAAAAACACTTTTTGTAAAAACTTTTATGGTTATATATATGAGGCTTCTACCGACTTACTTTTTGTATATACAAAGTGTGATTGGATTTTATAAATTTCTCAAATGTTTGTCTAACACATAATTAGACAATGCGTCTGTTAATGTATTTAGACATCCAGGAATGTGTTGATATTCAATGTAATCAAAATGACATTCCAAGAGGTGAATTTGTAAATATACCCTTAATAACGTAGGACTTCGAATGGAGTAGATGTTACTCAACTGTAAGACCACTAACTGCGACTCGAGGCGTATAATAAGATGACGGATTCCAAGCGTCAGTCAATAATTTATTGATTGCACTGTATTCCATGGTATTGTTAGTTGCTCGACTAAGGCAAACACCATGTAGACTAACCAATTCATTCGTAGGTGTGTAAATTTCCCAAAAAATGGATGTTAAGTTCTGAGTACTGCGGCTAGTGCCATCATCAAAGCCAATGTAGGGTAGCGAAGACACCGACATATGGAAACCAAGCACAATGATAGGTAAGCAGCTGAAGGTCGAAACCAAACAATGAAAAAGCACATAAGAGTATGATACACTATAAGTACAAACACTCATGCATAAATGACTTAAGCATAGTACTTATTTAAGTAGAGCCCATTTTGGGGCTTACTCAAAGGGATTCCATCATAATCAAATAGATCTTAAGCTCCCTTCTCCAACACACGTTTGACAATATAAGGACCTTGCCACATAGCCTCAAATTTACCGGCCCCTAGTAAATCATGATCTTGTTCATAAAGGAGAACTAGATCACCTTCAGAAAAAACACGTGGTTTGACATGCTTGTCGTATTGGTCTTTAACACGTTTCTTCTGAGTTTCAATAACTAGGGCGACATCACGACGGGTTTCGTCTAATTGCATTAAATACAAAAGACGCTCTTCTTCAGCGGAGGTATTGGCGAGAAGTTCAATGGCCAGTTTCAAAGATGGTATTCCACATTCAATCGGCAGGATAGCCTTTATACCATAAACTAGCTGGAAAGGTGTAAATCCCATGGCAGACTTAACGAATGTCCGATGGGCCCATAATGTTGAGAACAACATCGTGTGCCAGGTTGTCTTATGAATTCCTATCATCCGTCGAAGCATAGTAATAAGAACTTTGTTGATTTCTTCAACTTGACCATTGGCCTGTGGGTAATAGGGGGTTGCGTTTTCATGACGAAGACTCAACTTTTCAGTAAGTTCCGATATCATGAAATTCCAAAAATGACTACCGTGATCAGTAATGATAGCTTGAGGGATACCAAACCGAGTAATGATATGATTGAATATGAAAAATGTTGCAGTTTTCCTGGTGTTATCAAATGTAGTCATCGCCTCGGCCCATTTAGTGAAATAATCCACAGCTACAATGATGCATCCATGCCCCCCGGTCGAGTGAGGGTTACATGTCATGAAGTCAATGCCCCATTTGGTGAATGGACCAACAGAAACTACAGGATGTAAAGGAGCAGGATGAGATCTTATCTTGTTATTATAAGTTTGGGAAACATGGCATTTCTGAAGAGTAGTAATGTAATCCTTAAATAAAGAAGGCAAGAAATAACTTGCTCGTAAGATCTTCTGGGCAGTGGCATACCAAGACATATGACCACCAAAGGCTCCGAAGTGACAATCGTTCAAAGCTTCCTCACCTTCATCGTAAGTGAGACATTGTCGAAATATGGAATCAACACCGCGGCGGTAAAAAGTATCACCTAGAATGATGTATTGGCGGGCTTGATATCATATACAACGACGATCCGTACTAGAGAGATCGAGCCGGAAAGTTTGAGTCTGGAGATAGATAATGATATCTTTGTACCATACGTCATCAGAACTAAACGGAAAAATGGATTCATAAGGTAAGGAATCTTCTGCCACATTTTATGTCTCAGTGGAGGGAAGGTCGCATATCAGTTCGGCGAAAACCAAAGATTTCTTAAACTTAGCGCGTTCGAATTCTAAGTCAAACTTCTGGAGAATCACTATCCATTTGGAGTACTTTCCCCCTAGCAATTGTCGCGTAAGGATATGTTGGATAAGGTTGCAATCGGAAATAACAATAGTTTTGCGTAATAGGATGTAATGACGAAAACGTTGGATAGCTTGAACAACTACCAAGGCCAATTTCTCCACATGTAGGTATTTGGTCTCAGTAGTTGTGAGACTCTGACTCAAATAGTATATCACATGTTCGTCAAGTGAATCATCCTCTTCGACTAAGACCATGGCGATGGTAGAGTTCGAAGTATCTAAGTAGAGGAATTAATCTCGACTATAGTTAGGGAGAAATAGTAATGGTGTACGGGTTAAGGCAAGTTTCAAAGCGTCGAAGGATTTGTTTGCAATATTGTCCCATACGAACTCGTAACCTTTTTTAAGTAGCCGCGTGAATCCTTTTGTAAGTTCAACATAATTGGGGATGAAGCGGCGTAAAAATTTTGCCTTCCCTTGCAAACTTTGGAGCTGGCGGAGTGTGGAAGGAGGAGGTAGATTAAGGATAACCTCAACCTTCAAAGGATCTACGGGAATCCCATGTATCGACACAATAAAACCAAGAAGTCGACCGGACTCCACACAAAAAACACATATGTGTGGGTTTAAGAGGATACAATAATAACGACAACGTACAAAAATGGCCCTCAAATGCGTTGGGTGATCTTGGCGACGCATGGAATGAGTCGATAGATCATCAAGATAAGGTTGCACGATGTGCTTAATATCATCAAAAGCATAAGACATAGCATGTTGAAAAGTCATGCCAACATTTTTTAGACCAAAGGGTAATTTCCGGTAGGCGAAGGTCCCCCAAGGGCAAATAAAAGCGGTCTTGTGTTGGTCTGTGGGTAAAATATTAATTTGATTATAGCCGGAGAAACCATCCATCAAAGAGAATATTTCATTGTCGGCACAGTCGTCAATGATCTAGTCGACAAAAGGGGTTGGGTAATTGTCCTTAGGACAAGCCTTATTTATCTCCCTATAATCTACACAGACGCGGATGGTACCTTATTTCTTATTCACCGGAACTAGGTTGGATACCCAATCAGTCAAGGCCACGGGATAGATAAAGCCAACTTTAAGAAGTTTTTCAACTTCAAGCTTGATAGCAGCAGATTTGCGTGGGTGCACTCAATGAAGTCTTTGTCGAACGAGTTTAGCATCTGGGTATGTATTAATCTCATGTACAACGATATCAGGATCGATACCTGGCATTTCTTCGTAACTCTAGGCGAAAAACGTCTCGAAAATATCGGAAAAGAGTTTTATATTTGTGGACCTCATCGGTAGAACAGGAGGCTCCAATATGAAGATTCTCCACGATTCCAGGTTTAATAGATATGTCGAGAGGGACAGTAGGTGAAATGTTGCTCAAGTTCCCTTCGTACAAGACATCATGTGTTGACTCAGGAACTGAAGAAATAACCACAACGGTCGATGTAGTCAAAATCTGTTGGTAACTCTCTATGGTATCACGTTCTAGGAAGAGAATGGATCGATGATGTCCATCGTCCCAAGGGGTGTCTTCCATAGACATGGCTGACATGATCATCTCATCAGTAGGAAAGATCACATGAAACAAATCAAGAGAGGAATCACAGAGAAAAGAAGGGGAAGGGGTTGTCGATTGAATAGCTTGGTAAGCGGATTCGATCAGACTTAAAAGGCATCTTGTTGTCGTAACAAGAGTAATCATCAGAGCTAGGTACCACCCATGGGTCGTATGACTCATGTGCTTAACGAACGGTGGTGGATATCATGTTAATAGAGGAAAAAAAAGAAGGGGGCATATCGGGTGGTGGGATTGGAAATTAACCCATCAAAGTTGAATCTTTAAAAAGACCCACGCTGACATTCTCGTAACGAGGAGGTGTCCTCGAAATGAAGGGAACGTTGCTGGTATGGGAATCGGAATTAAAGAAGGCCAGTTGATCAATAGTAACGACCTTTCCTTGATGCGAGAAACATACCACACGTAAAAGGGTAGACATAACTGCACACATGGAATCAATTCAGCTACGGCCAAGTAAAAGGTTATAATCAAGAGGTGCATCGAAGACCTCAACCTCAACATTGACCGATTTACCTTCCAACTTAATTGACAACGACGGAAGAACATCGTAGGGTTTAAAGCCTATACCATTGAAGGCCTTAAGTGTATTGTGTGATTCGGTGAGGGTAGGAGAGCTAATGGATTTCCAACAAGTAACATACATAATGCAAGTCGAGGCTCCTTCGTCAATAACAGTTCTACATATACTCTTGTTTTCAACAAAAACTTGGATCTGGAATGTTAATTGAGGAGGAAGCCTTGGAACGTGATCTTCCAACTCAAAGATTATGAGATTAGTATATGTGGGATCAATTCCACTAATGGCCTTTAACAACGCCTTCTGTTGTGCTTGGCAACTTTGAAGGACGTCGAGAGCGGACATCGTAGAGGGTGCTTGCACAAGATCTTCTACAATATTGTAGTTTTGTGCAGCACGGACGTGAGGGTTAAACGCAGACTTTCGAACAACGCCCTTGGGAGGAGAGCGAAGGACTGTATCGAGACCCGGTCGTTTGAGATGAAGATGACCGTTGGGAGGTGAAGTCAGGGGAGAAGGTTTAACCAACGAAGGTGGTATATCATCAACTTTCTCCTTTAACGAAGAGTAATCTTTGGCTCGAGTTGCGACTACAACTTCGTTCTTTTTAGAGTCACCAGTACACGTAAGGACATAGGATGAAGTAGAAGGGGTATCTTGGTCTTGATTGACCAATTGGGCTTGTTGTTGAGAAGGGAAAGGTTGTGACAAAACAACAGGTGTAGAAGGCTTCTCAATTCCTTGGAGGAACTTGGTAACTTCGACACATCTTGGACAATCTTTTGTGTAATGATCATCACCACAAATAAGGCAGGGGTAACGAGGTTTACGTTTGTCTTTCTCATCAACGATTTATGTTTTGGCTTTATCAGATTGTGGATTATTATTCTTGTCCTCCTTATTCTTACCCTTTCCTTTTTTTTTTTTTCCTGGCAGGCGTGGATTGAACAAAATTAACCTCGACGATCTTATCGGTGGAAGGAGTAGGAGTAGGAGTATCTTGTGCATTGGAATTATTGGATTTGGGATTGGTGTGACCGACGTGCGTCGACTGGGTCTCAGCCTGGAAGGTGCCAATCACACCATCAACAGCATGAGAGGCTACTGGAGTTTTTGGGGTAGGGTTTGTGGAAGGATGAGGAGCATCATGGATCAAATCGTAAAGCGTTCCCATTTGTGAATAAACGAGATCAAGATATTGAGCACGACTAATCGATTGCTCTTCAGTGACAACACCACCCATGGCGACATCACGAGCAATAGGTCCAATGAGTGATTTGGTAGACCACTCGGCTAATAGTTGATCGGGAAGAGGAACTTTGATTAAACGTCTTCTTCTCCTCCACTCATGAATGTGATCGAAAATGTGAGTGGACGAGGATTGCTTGAAAGAACTCAAAATTTTAGTTCCTGTCTCGTATCAAATTGGTAACTGGTAATGTGTCAGAAAATCCATGGCTAGGGTGTTAAAATCATTGAGGAAACCTCGAGGTAACTCGATGTACCATTTTGTTGTCGAATCCATGAGAGTTCATTGGAAAATTCGTAGTCTGATGGAGTCATCCATCAAGGATTTGGATGAACACCACAGATGAAAAGTCATAACATGATTATTAGGATATTCTCATGCTCGATCATCAAATTTAGGAATGTCGGAAGCTAACTTGGTCGGTATGACGGACCAATAAGGAGAATGTAAGATAGGATCATTCAAAATCCTGGACAGGTCAGGTAAATCCAAAGTGGCCAGGAAAGGCAACTGTCGGTTCACTTGTGGAAACTGGTAGTTTTGAGGGGGGAGTCTCATAGGTATACCAGTAGGACCATAAGCAGTGTGCAAATAATTGGACAGTCCTAACAGACTCGGTTGTGGAGGGTTTTGGGACGTATAGCACGCAAGGCTGGGTTGGGTAGAGGGGTTCCCATAGTAAGGGACACTATATTGAATGCCCTGACCCCAAGTGGGATTCAAGGAACCTAGATATGGTTGACCTAATTTAGGGGGTACAAAAGAGTTAACTTGAGGATGTCGCCCCCCAGACGGTTGTGGATTTCCTTGGAAAGGAAGGTTCCAAAGTTGATATTGTGATCCAGACGTGTTTTGTCCATAAAGTGGGTTATGGACTCCAACTTGAGGTTTCCCCCCAAGTTGAGGTTGTGCCTCGATCTGAGATTGAATCACAAATTGAGGTTTCCCCCCAGCTTGAGGTTGAACTCCAACATGAATCTGGTAACCAGAAGTGAACGAATGACTGGTGCCTCCAACTGGATTGGAGCCACTAGGGCAAAATCCTCCAAGCAAAGGTGGAGGAGGAACATAAATCCCTCCAGAGAGAACCTGGGTAGGTGTAGGAACAAAACCAACATCAACATTATACCCAGGAGGAACAAAAAGTCTGGATGGAACCTGGGTAGGGATAACAATGGAAGTCTTCGGAGCTCTATACCCATGGGGAAGTGATGGATTTGATCTAGATGGAAGTGGTGTCCCAATCAAAGCTTGGGAGATAACCACATTTCTGGTAGGAATCATGGTAGCTTGCGATACCATAGTAGAATGGGCCATCTGAAGAGTAGGGATTGAGTGAGAACCAATCAATATTTGGTCTGAAATGGTGCTGACACTACTAGTAGTACCAGTAAAATGGTTTAAAGGTACCGTATAGGTAACATACGTCTAAGGAATTTGCGATGCCATAGGTCGATCAGGACTCGTTCCTAGGTCACCGTAAAGATCACATATTGTCAAAGGGATGGAACTAGGATTAGAAGTTCTGATAGTGTGAGCCAGGGTCCTAAAAGATTCACTGTGGAAATGTGGATCCTCTACTCCAGATCTTGCGTTAGGTCCAGTAGGTACTTCAAAATTTTCATTAACAACAATTTCTCCTGATGAGTTCATCCAGAGCATACGTGGATTTTGTACAACACTCAATGTCGAATTGACAGGGAGGCGAAAATCCTCTAAGGAGTCCAAAACAATTCGAAATCCTTCAAAGGAGTGTGTGCTTCCAACTTCCGAAGCAACTTCATGGTTGACTACTCCCTTTGGAGAGCCTTTTGGTGAATTAGGAAGCAAAGGTTGGTAGCCTTCTGAATCTTCTGGGGGTAGCCCTTGCATCCTACGTGAACGGCGAAGGTCGATGTTGGCTGAACCGAGTAAAGAATGAAAACAATAGATGGCCAACTAGAGAAAACAAACAACACTCAATAATAAAATCTAAGAAACTGTTGATGTTTTGGCCTTGACCAAAAAAA
>JZKD02S1594691.1:272719-315523 GCA_000966675.3 Picea glauca | reverse complement strand
GTGTTCATTTTGAAGCAATTCAGAGCACTTTGATATTTGAGCATATTTTGATCCCCTGGATCATCCACAAACACAATGACATGTAAGTTTTACTTGCATGCAAAGTTGATATTGTCAAGAAAAAGGAGAAAAAAAATACTCTTCTATGTAGCTTGGTTTTTTCATGAAGTTTTTGGTGAACTGATTTACTACCAACTCTTGTTTACACTTGTACCCATTAAACCCCACACTCTCTGATGCCAAATACGTTGTGTATTCGTATTATTTTCACATGAAGATTTTCCCTAATTATTGTTGGGCATATTATATGAGTTGTTTTTGTTGTTATGGCTCGTACCTAGTAATAAAATGAAGAAATCATTGTTTTATTATCTGTGTAAGCAACATTTTTCTTTTCTTTTCTTGAGCTAACAATAGCCCATCTCTCATTTGGTTTCCCTTCGCACCCACAAATGGCATCCAATTTGCCTATGTTGAATACAAGAAAGAATAAGAAAAACAACAGATGGGTTGAAAGCAATTCAACATCCCATGCTTGCTCTGAACTATGTATCCTCTACCTCGATCTCTTCCCAATTATTAAACACATTCCTCCTTGTGTTAATGAACCCCATATCATATAAAATATGTATTTATTTGTTCTACTATTAATTGCATTAACAAGCATGGGTTGGAATATCTGCATCATTGTTGATTAACTTCATCATTCTTCAGGGGTAGAAAGTGTGCGTGGGGGGGAGGGGGGGTAATTTGTAATCACAGAGGACATATCGTAATCAATTATACCTGGGGTCTATAATCTATCACAAATAATGAGGCAGAGGCTTATGCCCTCTTCGAAGGCATCAAATTGGCTCAGTCGATTGGGATTCAAAGGCTAACAATCTGTGGAGATTCCATGATGGTAATTAGGGTGATTTTCTAAAAGAATATCGTGGGAGGTAATGTTTACTCTGGTGCAATGTCAAGGTTGTTACACATTATTTGGGTCATCATAGTGATCCATTGACAACATGTGTTCATGTTCCCAAAAAGAGCCTTTCTCCATGAGGAAAGTGACTGGCTTTCTCTTCCAAAAAACCCTATTAAGGAAGGTCGTCGTAGGCTGCACCATAAGCAGGGTGCGACGATGCCTAGTCGTCGCACTCTACCCTAAAACTAGTTTGTGACGTCTTTGTAGGCTGCTCTACTGTTGGGGTGCGACGATGTCAAAAGGATAAGAAAAGGTCAACCTTCACGAAAGTTCTAGAAGGGGATCTTCTAGAAGGTGAGGTGGAATCCGTATGGTTGGGATCCTACTCGCTTCTCTGATTTGGTAGGATCATCCTAATCTCTTTAACCATCTCTCTTTCCCCTATATAAAGAAGGATTTCTCATGGAAAAGGCTAAGGTTAATGAAGGTTGAATAAGGCTAAGATTGTATGGAGAATTATGCATTGGGTCATTCTTGAGAGCTTCATTTCAGTTTATCAAGTCATTGTAGATCTTCTTCATTCAAGATTGGAGAAAGTGTGTGTGTTGGAGCAAAGGGTCATCGGAAGGGGACCTTGTAACATCAAGGCTTTGGTTGTAATCTCCACTTTCACTTTAATATAATACAGTGATATGTTTCTTTCCCGTAAAACTTATCTCGTTTTATTGTATGATTCCTTGATCACATACATAGGTTCTCTTTGAGCGTGCTATATTTCTTTCACTTTGGTTGGCTTGTGTTCCCTTGCAGATCCAATATCACAGGAGCACTGGAGTGAAGCTAGGACGACAACGACAAGAGGAAGCGATATTTAAATGGTATGTTGCTCATCTCTTGTTAAACAATAAACTCAATGATTAGAGCTTAGGGAAAGCATCCTATTATGTTCTGTTTTGTTCTAGATCTAGGTGGATCCAGGGAGATCTGTTTATGTCTGCATTTACCGATAAGTCCCATAACAAAATTGGCGACCATACTAGGGATACGACCTCCCTTTGATTTTTTGCTTCCCATTTTCCTTTAGCCTGTCTTCCTCTCATAATTTTCATTCTCTGAGATTGTGGATGATCCATCTAGACTCCCTGGGTTTAGAAGTTCTTTTGGATTTTTTGTCTTTCTCCCAATTTTTTCAAATTTACGGAGATTGTCGCACTGTACCTTACTGACAACTTGCGATGACCCTGAGACATCGCCCCCTACTTAGCCAATCTAGTGCGACGGCATCACACTCTGCTCTGCCAGTGGCCTACGACGACTCTTGCTCGTCGCACTGTGTCCTATACCCAACCTGTGACGACTCCTATAGGTTTTGATGGAGTGGGTCATTTTGTCTTTTACCACCCAGATTTGTCTTAGAAGCCCGAGGTGAACTTCCTATGCCCATGATTGATTGATTCCTTAGTTTAAAGCTTGCTTCTGGTTGGTTTTCAGTAATTGAAAGTCTTTCTTTGCTTTTTGCAAGTTTTTGCTCATACTCGTTGTCACAAGGATATAATCTCGGATCATCATCTAGGTGCTTGTTTGACAAAGGGTCTTTGGTTTGTTTTGAGTTTTGGATTCATTTTGTTTGTCAGATTGTTTAATGATTAAGAAACACTTTTTGTTTGCTTATGTCAAGAGTTTTTCTTGTCTTTTTCATTTTTGTTTACAATGTGAACTTGATTTGGGAATGGTATTGAGAGTGTCTTGATTTTCTTGAATTGCATTTTCCTTTCATTATCACATATCTAATTTTGTCTTAGAAAGGAAGAACCGAATTCATTTATTCTTTTAGCAATCTTTCATAAGAAAAAAATTTACATTCGGAATATTTGTAAAGAGAAGAAATTGGAAAATTTGTAGTTCATGATTGTTTGGAATTGTGTTCATTCAGAATTAAGGAATTGCAATTAGTAGCTTGATGTACTTCGAAATAAAAATGCCTTCTCCCTACTGTAACTAGAGTTCATTGAATTGAAAATTGCACATTCATCTCTTTTTGCATTTTTTTTTGGTCAAGGCCAAAACATCAACAGTTTCTTAGATTTTATTATTGAGTGTTGTTTGTTTTCTCTAGTTGGCCATCTATTGTTTTCATTCTTTACTCGGTTCAGCCAACATTGACCTTCGTCGTTCACGTAGGATGCAAGGGCTACCCCGGGAAGATTCAGAAGGCTACCAACCTTTGCTTCCTAATTCACCAAAAGGCTCTCCAGAGGGAGTAGTCAACCATGAAGTTGCTTCGGAAGTTAGAAGCACACACTCCTTTGAAGGATTTCGAATTGTTTCAGACTCCTTAGAGGCTTTCCGCCTCCCTGTCAATCCAACATTGAGTGTTGTACAAAATTCACATATGCTCTGGATGAACTCATCAGGAGAAATTGTTGTTGATGAAAAATTTGAAGTACCTACTGGACCTAATGCAAGATCTAGAGTAGAGGATCCACATTTTTACAGTGAATCTTTTAGGACCCTGGCTCACACTGTCGGAACTTCTAATCCTAGTTCCATCCCTTTGACAGTACGTGATCTTTACGGTGACCTAGGAACGAGTCCTGATCGACCTATGGCATCGCAAATGCCTTAGATGTATGTTACCTATACGGTACCTTTAAACCATTTTACTGGTACTACTAGTAGTGTCACCACCATTTCAGACCAAATATTGATTGGTTCTCACTCAATCCCTACTCTTCAGATGGCCCATTCTACTATGGTCTCGCAAGCTACCACGATTCCTACCAGAAATGTGGTTATCTCCCAAGCTTCGATTGGGACACCACTTCCATCTAGACCAAATCCATCACTTCCCCATGGGTATAGAGCTCTGAAGACTTCCATTGTTATCCCTACCCAGGTTCCATCCAGCCTTTTTGTTCCTCCTGGGTATAATGTTGTTGTTGGTTTTGTTCCTACACCTGCCCAGGTTCTCTCTGGAGGGATTTATGTTCCTCCTCCACCTTTGCTTGGAGGATTTGGCCCTAGTGGCTCCAATCCAGTTGGAGGCACCAGTCATTCATTCACTTCTGGTTACCAGATTCCTGTTGGAGGTCAACCTCAAGCTGGGGGGCAACCTCAATTTGTGATTCAATCTCAGATCGAGGCACAACCTCAACTTGGGGGGAAACCTCAAGTTGGAGTCCATAACCCACTTTATGGACAAAACGCGTCTGGATCACAATATCAACTTTGGAACCTTCCTTTCCAAGGAAATCCACAACCGTCTGGGGGGCGACATCCTCAAGTTAACTCTTTTGTACCCCCTAAGTTAGGTCAACCATATCTAGGTTCCTTGAATCCCACTTGGGGTCAGGGCATTCAATATAGTGTCCCTTACTAAGGGAACCCCTCTACCCAACCCAACCTTGCGTGCTATATGTCCCAAAACCCTCCACAACCGAGTCTGTTAGGACTGTCCAATTATTTGCACACTGCTTACGGTCCTACTGGTATACGTATGAGACTCCCCCCTCAAAACTACCAGTTTCCACAAGTGAACCGACAGTTGTCGTTCCTGGCCACTTTGGATTTACCTGACCTGTCCAGGATTTTGAATGATCCTATCTTACATTCTCCTTATTGGTCCATCATACCGGCCAAGTTACCTTCCGACATTCCTAAATTTGACGGTCGAGCATGAGAATATCCTAATAATCATGTTATGACTTTTCATCTGTGGTGTTCATCCAACTCCTTGATGGATGACTCCATCAGACTACGACTTTTCCAACGAACTCTCACGGGTTCAACAACAAAATGGTACATCGAGTTACCTCGAGGTTTCTTCAATGATTTTAACACCCTAGCCATGGATTTTCTGACACATTACCAGTTACCAATTCGATACGAGACAAGAACTTAAATTTTGAGTTCTTTCAAGCAATCCTCGTCCACTCACATTTCCAATCACATTCATGAGTGGAGGAGAAGAAGACGTTTAATCAAAGTTCCTCTTCCTGATCAACTATTAGCCAAGTGGTTTACCAAATCACTCATTGGACCTATTTCTCGTGATGTCGCCATGGGTGGTGTTGTCACTGAAGAGCAGTCAATTAGTCATGCTCAATATCTCGATCTCGTTTATGCACAAATGGGAATGCTTTACGATTTTATCCATGATGCTCCTCATCCTTCCACAAACCCTACCCCAAAACATCCAGTAGCCTCTCATGCTGTTGATGGTGTGATTGGCACCTTCCAGGCTGAGACCCAGTCGACGCACGTTGGTCACACCAATCCCAAATCCAATAATTCCAATGCACAAGATACTCCTATTCCTACTCCTTCCACCGATAAGACCGTCGAGGTTAATTTTATTCAATCCACGCCTGCCAGGAAAAAAAAGAAAAAAAGAAAGAAAGGAAAGGGTAAGAATAAGGAGGACAAGAATAATAATCCACAATCTGATAAAGCCAAAACACAAATCGTTGATGAGAAAGACAAACGTAAACCTTGTTACCCCTGCCTTATTTGTGGTGATGATCATTACACAAAAGATTGTCCAGGATGTGTCGAAGTTACCAAGTTCCTCCAAGGAATCGGGAATCCTTCTACACCTGTTGTTTTGTCACAACCTTTCCCTTCTCAACAACAAGCCCAATTGGTAAATCATGACCAAGATACCGCTTCTACTTCATCCTATGTCCTTATGTGTACTGGTGACTCTAAAAACAACGAAGTTGTAGTCACAACTCGAGCCAAAGATTACTCTTCGTTAAAGGAGAAAGTTGATGATATACCACGTTCGTTGGTTAAACCTTCTCCCATGACTTCACCTCCCAACGATCATCTTCATCTCAAACGACTGGGTCTCGATACAATCCTTCGCCCTCCTCCCAAGGGCGTTGTTTGAAAGTCTGCATTTAACCCTCATGTTCGTGCTGCACAAAACTACAATATTGTAGAAGATCTTGCGCAATCACCCTCTACGATGTCAACTCTCGAAGTCCTTCAAAGTTGCCCATCACAACAGAAGGCGTTGTTAAAGGCCATCGATGGAATTGATCCCACATATACTAATCTCATAATCTTTGACTTGGAAGATCACGTTCCAAGGCTTCCTCCTCAATTAACATTCCAGATCCAAGTTTTTGTTGAAAACAAGAGTATATGTAGAACTGTTATTGATGAAGGAGCCTCGACTTGCATTATGCCCGTTACTTGTTGGAAATCCATTGGCTCTCCTACCCTCACCGAACACACAATACACTTAAGGCCTTCAATGGTACAGGCTTTAAACCCTACGATGTTCTTCTGTCGTTGTCAATTACGTTGGAAGGTAAATCGGTCAATGTTGAGGTTGAGGTCTTCGATGCACCTCTTGATTATAACCTTTTACATGGCCGTAGCTGGATTGATTCCATGTGTGCAATTGTGTCTACCCTTTTCCATGTGGTATGTTTTTCGCATCAAAGAAAGGTCATTAATGTTGATCAACTGGCCTTCTTTAATTCTGATTCCCATACTAGCAACGTTCCCTTCATTTCGAGGACACCTCCTCGTTACGAGAATGTCGGCGTGGGTCTTTTTAAAGATTCAACTTTGATGGGTACATTTCCAATCCCACCACCTGATATGCCCCCTTCTTTTTTTTCCTCTATTAACATGATATCCACCACCGTTCATGAAGCACCTGAGTCATACGACCCATGGGTGGTACCTAGCTCTGGTGATTACTCTCATTACGATGACAAGATGCCTTTTAAGTCCGATTGAATCCGCTTACCAAGCTATTCAATCGACAACCCCTTCCCCTCCTTTTCTCTGTGATTCCTCTCCTGATCTGTTTCATGTGATCTTTTCTACTGATGAGATGATCATGTCAGCCATGTCTATGGAAGACACCCCTTGGGACGATGGACAACATCGATCCATTCTCTTCCTAGAATGCGATACCATAGAGAGTTACCGATGGATTTTGACTACGTCGACCATTGTGGTTATTTCTTCAGTTCCTGAGTCAACACATGATGTCTTGTACGAAGGGAACTTGAGAAACATTTCACCTACTGTCCCTCTCGACATATCTATTAAACCTGGAGTCGTGGAGAATCTTCATATTGGAGACTCCTGTTCTACCGATGAGGTCCACAAATATAAAACTCTTTTCCGATATTTTTGAGACGTTTTTCGCCTGGAGTTACGAAGAAATGGCAGGTATCGATCCTGATATCGTTGTACATGAGATTAATACATACCCAGATGCTAAACCCGTTCGGCAAAGACTTCGTCGAGTGCACCCACGCAAATCTGCTGCTATCAAGCTTGAAGTTGAAAAACTTCTTAAATTTGGCTTTACCTATCCCATGGCCTTGACTGATTGGGTATCCAACCTAGTTCCGGTGAATAAGAAATAAGGTACCATCCGCGTCTGTGTAGATTATAGGAAGATAAATAAGGCTTGTCCTAAGGACAATTACCCAACCCCTTTTGTCGACCAGATCGTTGACGACTGTGCCGACAGTGAAATATTCTTTTTGATGGATGGTTTCTCTGGCTATAATCAAATTAACATTTTACCCACAAACCAACACAAGACCGCTTTTATTTGCCCTTGGGGGACCTTCGCCTACCAGAAATTACCCTTTGGTCTAAAAAATGTTGGCATGACTTTTCAACGTGCTATGTCTTATGCTTTTGATGATATTAAGCACATCGTGCAACCTTATCTTGATGATCTATCGGCTCATTCCATGCGTCGCCAAGATCACCCAACGCATTTGAGGGCCATTTTCATATGTTGTCGTTATTATTGTATCCTCTTAAACCCACACAAATGTGTTTTTTGTGTGGAGTCTGGCCGACTTCTTGGTTTTATTGTGTCGATACACGGGATTCTCGTAGATCCTTTGAAGGTTGAGGTTATCCTTAATCTACCTCCTCCTTCCACACTCCGCCAGCTCCAAAGTTTGCAAGGGAAGGCAAAATGTTTACGTCGCTTCATCCCCAACTATGTTGAACTTACAAAAGGATTCACTCGGCTACTTAAGAAAGGTTACGAGTTCGTATGGGACAATATTGCAAACAAAGCCTTCGACGCTTTGAAACTTGCCTTAACCCGTACACCATTACTATTTCCCCCTAACTATAGTCGAGATTAATTCCTCTACTTAGATACTTTGGACTCTACCATCGCCATGGTCTTAGTCCAAGAGGATGATTCACTTGACGAACATGTGATATACTATTTGAGTCGGAGTCTCACGACTACTAAGACCAAATACCTACATGTGGAGAAATTGGCCTTGGCAGTTGTTCAAGTTATTCAACGTTTTCGTCATTACATCCTATTACTCAAAACTATTGTTATTTCCAATTGCAACCCTATCCAGCATATCCTTACACGACAATTGCTAGGGGGAAAGTACTCCAAATGGATAGTGATTCTCCAGAAGTTTGACTTAGAATTCGAACGCGCTAAGTTTAAGAAATCTTTGGTTTTCGCCGAACTGATATGCGACCTTCCCTCCACTGAGACATAAAATGTGGCAGAAGATTCCTTACCTTATGAATCCATTTTTCCGTTTAGTTCTGATGACGTATGGTACAAAGATATCATTATCTATCTCCAGACTCAAACTTTCCGGCTCGATCTCTCTAGTACGGATCGTCGTTGTATATGATATCAAGCCCGCCAATACATCATTCTAGGTGATACTTTTTACCGCCGCGGTGTTGATTCCATATTTCGACAATGTCTCACTTACGATGAAGGTGAGGAAGCTTTGAACGATTGTCACTTCGGAGCCTTTGGTGGTCATATGTCTTGGTATGCCACTGCCCAGAAGATCTTACGAGCAAGTTATTTCTTGCCTTCTTTATTTAAGGATTACATTACTACTCTTCAGAAATGCCATGTTTCCCAAACTTATAATAACAAGATAAGATCTCATCCTGCTCCTTTACATCCTGTAGTTTCTGTTGGTCCATTCACCAAATGGGGCATTGACTTCATGACATGTAACCCTCACTCGACCGGGGGGCATGGATGCATCATTGTAGCTGTGGATTATTTCACTAAATGGGCCGAGGCGATGACTACATTTGATAACACCAGGAAAACTGCAACATTTTTCATATTCAATCATATCATTACTCGGTTTGGTATCCCTCAAGCTATCATTACTGATCACGGTAGTCATTTTTGGAATTTCATGATATCGGAACTTACTGAAAAGTTGAGTCTTCGTCATGAAAACGCAACCCCCTATTACCCACAGGCCAATGGTCAAGTTGAAGAAATCAACAAAGTTCTTATTACTATGCTTCGACGGATGATAGGAATTCATAAGACAACCTGGCACACGATGTTGTTCTCAACATTATGGGCCCATCGGACATTCGTTAAGTCTGCCATGGGATTTACACCTTTCCAGCTAGTTTATGGTATAAAGGCTATCCTGCCGATTGAATGTGGAATACCATCTTTGAAACTGGCCATTGAACTTCTCGCCAATACCTCCGCTGAAGAAGAGCGTCTTTTGTATTTAATGCAATTAGACGAAACCCGTCGTGATGTCGCCCTAGTTATTGAAACTCAGAAGAAACGTGTTAAAGACCAATACGACAAGCATGTCAAACCACGTGTTTTTTCTGAAGGTGATCTAGTTCTCCTTTATGAACAAGATCATGATTTACTAGGGGCCGGTAAATTTGAGGCTATGTGGCAAGGTCCTTATATTGTCAAACGTGTGTTGGAGAAGGGAGCTTAAGATCTATTTGATTATGATGGAATCCCTTTGAGTAAGCCCCAAAATGGGCTCTACTTAAATAAGTACTATGCTTAAGTCATTTATGCATGAGTGTTTGTACTTATAGTGTATCATACTCTTATGTGCTTTTTCATTGTTTGGTTTCGACCTTCAGCTGCTTACCTATCATTGTGCTTGGTTTCCATATGTCGGTGTCTTCGCTACCCTACATTGGCTTTGATGATGGCACTAGCCGCAGTACTCAGAACTTAACATCCATTTTTTGGGAAATTTACACACCTACGAATGAATTGGTTAGTCTACATGGTGTTTGCCTTAGTCGAGCAACTAACAATACCATGGAATACAGTGCAATCAATAAATTATTGACTGACGCTTGGAATCCGTCATCTTATTATACGCCTCGAGTCGCAGTTAGTGGTCTTACAGTTGAGTAACATCTACTCCATTCGAAGTCCTACGTTATTAAGGGTATATTTACAAATTCACCTCTTGGAATGTCATTTTGATTACATTGAATATCAACACATTCCTGGATGTCTAAATACATTAACAGACGCATTGGCTAATTATGTGTCAGACAAACATTTGAGAAATTTATAAAATCCAATCACACTTTGTATATACAACAAGTAAGTCGGTAGAAACCTCATATATATAACCATAAAAGTTTTGACAAAAAGTGTTTTTGTCCGAAGACCAAAATATAAAAAATGTGAAGCACATGGCTTCATATACAAATATAGCATCAAGGATGCTGCTCGCTATAACACGCGACTGCCCATGCTACTGTACGGAGCAATCGACGGATGGAAGCAGATACACCCACTGTGTGGCACTCGTAACGCCTCGGGATATCATCAATAGAGGCATTTGAGACCTCCATCTCCAGCCCCTCCAAGTTTTGTTCTATAGCCTCGTAGTCAACATCAACTAATCCTGCTACCTTGACTCTCTACCCTTGCCTCTGAATAGGGGATGAACATGGAGGTCGACGAGGCCCCACGTCTGCATCATCAAAGAGCTTTTTGATTAGTCATCGGATAAAGAACATAAAAACATTTTATATTAAAAATAACAAAAACATTATAAAAACAAATTGTACTTCTTACCTATGTTCCCCCATTGAGAACCTTTAGGAAGAACCAAGTTTGGATCACCTCAGAAGTCTAAGATGACATATGTTTAGTCATCTACCATAAGCATCTGTGTCCTCAACCAATCAAAGAAAACATCATTATACCTGATGATAGGAACAGTCGCATGCCGTGCCATGAGGTTGACCCACCTCTTCATTTTTGGATCCCGTGGGGCAGGTATACCCCACTCTACATGTAGACACAAGTTTGGAACCCTCTCCAAGAAGAAGGACACCAAAATAGATCTGTATGCGAACTGTTTCAGGTCACCTTTCCTACACTTGGTCAACTGTTTTTTCATGCTTCTCAAAACCCTGTCACTCCAGTTGAAAACTCGAGGCTCCATACATTACAATGCATACTGGAAATAACTCTGAAGGGCCATATGGGGAGCTGCACTCCCCTCCATGCGTGTGATTGTGTAGAGGATAGTCCATAGAGGTAAGTCACAGACATCTCTTATAGCGACTTTGTCGCTATGCTTCTTAGTACCAGGCACACAATGTGCACTGATATAGTGGCTCATAGGTTCGACGCCTCCCCTACTACCTGTCAGTGTAACTCGAGCCCCACGACAAAACAACCCGGTCAAGAAGTAGATATCCTTGATATCTACCACAAGAATGTGATCCCCCACACAGAATACCTGCTGGTCCACATCCCACATGTGAACTAAGTATTCGAGCAACCTCAATTGGGCCCTCATGTCCTGGATCTTGAAGAATTTTAGTAGTCCACACTGTTGGAGGGCATTTACCGTTCCCGGGTCATTCTCGACAAAGTAATCTCCATCCTCATGCTCTCTCTCTCGCCATTCCAACATCCTTACTGTAGAAAACCTAAAATGGAACATAAAAGAGGGATTAGCATCTTCATCTCTCTCCTGGAAGCTCTTTATTGGCGGAAACATCTAAAAACATTTTTTGTTTTGCGCACGTCGCAGGCTAGCACGCCCGCATAGTGCAGAGTCGTTGTATTGTAGGTTAAAGGTCATATGCGACGACCCTGGTTCATTATTGGGAATGATACATGGTGCCCGCGACAACCTTCGCGCATAAGTACCCTTGAAAATGCAACCTAAAAAGCCATTTCTAAACAATGAAAAGAAAAAATGAATCCATGAAAACTTGAAGGAGATGAAAGTTACCTGTCCTGCGGAGACCGTTCGCCAAATGATCAATCGTGCCTCCCACAATCCACAGTGGAAACTTGAGGTAAAATGGGGGTTTTGGAACAAAGTTTGGGTGGAGTAGCAATGGAATGGTAAAAATAAGTTTTTACCCATTCTTATTACTTTTTTGTTTTTTTCATTGTTATTTTTTATATTTTTTATTTTCCACCTAAACCCTATTGTTTTAACGACATAGCAAGTGTTTGGTTTTTTGCAGATGAAAAACCTAGGAGTGAAGTATTGAACAAGGATATGTCTTTTGATTTTCTTTTATACGTTTGTCGCATGTACAGATCCTTTTAGAGTTTTTCAGGAAAAACTCCGAGCTTAGTTTTTGTTCCTTCTCATGCTCATAAATCAATGAGAATGTAACAGAGTATACTTTTGTCGTCTTTTCGTAATTGTAATGGTAACATGAAAAACGAAACCCATGGAGTATCCTTTAAGTTATTTTCACGCTCCGTAAAAATGAAAAGATTGTCGAGCGACCTTGTTCTTTTCACGCTCGTAAAAATATTTGAAGAAAACATTTGATGGGCGGTATATTATCACTTTTTTGGTCTCATTAGATTAACTTACGAAAAAGGAACTTGTGGAGTCCTCTTTAAGTGCTTTTCAGATTCTCTAAACATGAAAAACCCTCGAGTTTTCTCTCTTTGGACTCGTTAAAAAAAATTGAAAGACCCATATGGGACCGAACCACTCATTCTTAGGGTTTTTTAAACATATTCCAAGTGACTTGTCTAAAGGATGAGCTTACACCAATAAGCATATATTATCCTCCTCAAGCTTGCGTAAAAATAAAGAGGTACTCGCCAAAAATGGTGAGGGAAAATTTGGGAAAGAAATGTGTCTCTGTATCTGTGTTAGTGGCAGTAATAGTCGCTCTTGAACATGACACCCCCTTCATCATTGTATCTAGGTTGGGAAATCCATTCGTCTCTCCTTTGACCATCCACATGTCCATATGGTGGGTCCTCCTTGAGTCAACGTTGCCAAGACCATTGTCATGTCATTCATATTTTCAAGATAAGTCTAGCCTTAATAAGCCACCCATCGAGTCGACCATCTGCAGTTATAAATTTTCTACCATGTCGGCCTTCCCCATGTCAGTTTCGAATCACTTCATGCTTCGATCTATCTCAAATCTGTTACTTGTTTTGTGTCATTGATGGGGTATACATCAAGGCCCTCCTATGACGAGTCTTTTCCTATCAACTTCAGCTCACCATCCAGGAACAAGACTTAGAAATCATTCAGTGCCTTAGAGCCTGTATGCATCAATGGTAGGTTTCTTTTCTTTTGACAATGGATTTACATCATTGGCCCCTGATTGGAAGATTCCCTCGAGTGTTCGACTTCAAATCCTTTATTCACACTCGTGGGATTGTACTAAGGTACCTTGGGACTCATTAACATCAATGGTGATTTCCTCCCACTTGTTAATGATTCTCATCATTGACCGGTAATCAAGTGGTTTCTACCATGTTCGACTTTAGCACCTATAATCGCATGGTTAGATTCGTACTTAGGAACGACGAAAAATGAAGACCCCGGGACATACCATTCTGGCCCAGGCTGCAATGGAGTAATCATGATTTGTATTGACACATAGATCCACTTTGTATGTCTCGTGGCTATGTTTGAATTTGAGTCATTTCAGAGCATAGATCCATAGTGTACTATGGGTGGCTATGCCAATTCACCTTGACATGGATCCACAGTGTATGTTTAGTGGCCATGACTTATTTAACACTTTGTAATCTGAGTATGGGAATGCCTACCTCGGACAATATTATTATGCTTATGCTTGATGTAACACCCCATTTCCCACAGTTTGTAAAGTTAACTATATGGGCCAAGGAACTATGGCAAAATTAAAAGTGTGACTGTTTGATTTGATGCACCTCGTGTAGAAGGTCGATGAATGTAAATTCTGTTATTTTAATAGAAAATGGTTACGTGTTGCATGACTGTTTAAAGAGGGGGTGTGCTAAGAGAGACCATGAAATGTTGTGGAAGGTGGTGGAGGGGACCAGGAATGGTTGCGTTAACCTCCACTGAACTAGTACCATACTGGAATTAATTTCTCAGATCAGAACAAACCTTTGACCCAGGAATGAATTATAGTTAGGCTGGTAGGTGGGAGGGCCTCCTCAAGAGTTAATGAGGGGATGGGGCAGACTACCCATCTGTAAGGCTTCTAGACCTAACCATGGACTGGGAATTCGATCCACACACAATCTTGTTGAGGAAGGCAAGAAAGGAAGTGTGGTGGATAGAGGGAGACCTGCGAAGAAAATGAAGAGATGAGAGAGGAAGCTCTCGGGTCTGAGGAAGGACTAAAAGAGGAACAATGAGTTCTGATCACACAAAATAGAGATTAAGCCGGGATAAGGAGAGTAACTTTCGTCCCAATCTATTTTTGTATTGGGAGAAGGAGAGTAACCTTCGTCCCTAACTTTCGTTGAGCTGGAAGTAAGACATTGAATCTTAAAGCAGTGTGGTTTAAGCTCGGGGGTGGCCAGTGATAAATACATTGGGAGTGACTGAGCCTATGGTTGGGTGGAAATGAGCACCCCTTTCAGTAGTCACATCACTCTCTATGGCTCTGAGAAGTGTTTTCTTGCCTTATGTTTTGAATTGTAAACAATGGATGCATGTGAGTATTTATATGTCTATAAAGGGTTCTTTCTTTGTATTAAATGATTAAGTTATGAGTATGCATTCATTCCCTTAAGAACCTATATTTCTTCCTGATTTTACATACGCCCCAGTTTAGTCGCTCGAAGATGCTTTCCCCAGGGATTTATATCATCGTTCTAGAGTCAAAACAAGCCTCTTGGTATAGCTACCATTTTGGTAACCTCACAAGTTACCTTGCCTTGATTCAGAGCTTAAAGCTCTGCGAGTTGGGAAGACATTCCCTTCAGATCAATAGTCTAGGAGAATTTGAACCTGCGTCTATTTCCTTAACCAAAAATGTGACTAAGAGTGGAGATCATAGCCCAAGATTTATATGAAGACCCACGTGACCTGGGTCTAGGAACCTTGGAACTCGAAACTCTGAGATGTCAAATTGTTACGACCATCGATCTATGGATAGAGATCGAGGGTGGGGAATCATTGCGGAGTGTGAAGGTGAAAGTAGAGGACATGCTAGTTCGCGGCTGAAAATTCACCATTGTCGTTGATCTCGTCGGGTGGAAGATCAACGACTCCGATTTGACCAAGTTGGGTGAGTACTTCTAGGTTGCGAAGGTTAAGTTCTCTAATAAAGAGCACACACATTGGGACCTCGTAATTGTTGTGAACCATCGATCGATGGACACCTCGGTACAAGTCGAATCATGACCGCCAGACCCTGAACAATTATGAGATGGGCGGTCGTGAGCCCTTTTGGAATTCCACGGAGTAACGGAGTCCCTCGGTACCATCATTCTGAGAGAATTGAAAAGCTTAGAAGAGATAGTGTTTTCAAGAACGAAGGTGAGACCTGAGATATCCAGACTCACAGGAGGAACGAAGGTTGAGGCCTTTGAACATCTACCAAACTCTCCAAAGTCGGAAGACGTCAAAAGCTTAGAAGGAGGAGCGACGACAACCATCAGGATGACTAGGGGGAGAATCTCAGACCGTTAGATCAATGTCTAGGGAAGCATAGGAGAAGCGTTGGGAAGAAGTAGATCCTAACCGTTGGATCTAAGCGTGAAGGGACGATATTCGTCCGATCTAAGGTAAGGTGCACGAGCTTTAACATTTGTGTGTATGGGAGGGTGGACTGGCCAAGGTCCCGGTTTCCCGAATTTGATCCTAGCCATTGATCGCCAGAAGACACGTGTCGACAGATCAATAACTCTAGAGAAATCACTTCAAGAGTTTCAGATTGAGAGTTGAAACTCTCGAAGCCCAAAGAGATGGAGTCTTAAAGTAAATCTCAGTCGTCAGAACGAAAGGGACATGTGGTAGAGATCTGTTTTCCTCGGGTGAAAGTAAAGTTTGAGATTTGAGGTTCTTGAATCCCGAAGAACCGAAAAAGATCTGAACTATTAGATCCAGAGGGACATGTGATGACAAATCATGGAATTTGGAGGAATCACCTCGAGAGTTTCAGATTAATAGTTGAAACTCCCGAAGGATGAATTGTCGAAACGCCGAAGGAATGAAGAACCGAGAGTCGTCAATCTCCGAGGAGACACTTGTCAAGAGATCGTGAGCTCCAGGTGAATTGTATTGGGGTTTCAGTTGAGAGTTAATATTTCTGAACCCCGAAGATGCGAAGTGAATCTGGACCGCCATATCCAGAGGGACACGTGGCGATAGATCGTGGACTCCGAAGAAATCTGTTCGAGAGTTTTCAGTTGAGATTTGAGACTCCCGAAGTCCGGAGAGCCGAAGTAAATCTCAAGCATCAGATCGTCCAAGGAGAATCTGGACCGTCTGATCTAGAAGAGACGTGGTGTAGATCTTTGGATTCCGGGTAAAGTCCCAAAGTAATCCATAACCATCAGATCAAGAGGACAGGTGGCATAAATCTGTAGATTTCAGGTAAAGACCCGAAGTAAGCATCAACCATTCGATTCAAGTGGACATGCGATTGGAATCTGCATACTTTGAGGGGAAGTGAAGTTGAGATTTGAGATCTCAGAAGTCCGAAGACCCAAAGGAAATCTCGACCATTGATCGAGAAAAAGGTCTCAGGACCGTTGATCTAGTTGAAAGTTCAAATCCTCGAAGCGAAGGCATAGTCGTTGATTGAGAAGGACAGGTGTCCTCAAATCATTGACTCTGGAAGATTGACGTACGAAAGAAAGGAAAGTTTGAGACTTGAGAATTCACAAGTCCAGAATTCTGAAACAAATCATAGCTGTTGATTCGAAAGAGGTCGGATATGATCCACAACTTTGAAAGGGATAGATCTGAGCTGTTAGTTCAGAGACACCATCTAGATCGTGAGATTGATGGTCCCATAGCATTGGGGGGATCAGAGGTGTGCGAACTTTAAAAATTTGAGGGCGGGCTGCAATCCAAACCACGGTTTTGGAGAAAGGACATGTTGAGGCTCATGGAGAATTGCGGGTCAAAAAGTAGTTTGGTTTCAAACCGCCTTCAGTCGCGCCCACAATTGTGTGTTTGCGTGAGGTCATCGCCCAAGGTCACATCTTAGGAGGGAGCAAGAGAAAAGCGGCTAACACCAACTCCGAGACTTCGCTGAAGCGTGAAGGAGAAGGTCGTGGGTATCATAAGACCTGCACTAGAGGCCTAAAGGGTCTGTGTTTGATTAAGAGGTGAGACTATCAAGGTCTCAAAGTCTCGTTTTACTTAGAGAATCGGATAATCTTGACTGGATGGTCAGGCTGAGTCCCAGACTTTCCAAATTAGAACCCATGGAGAGAGATAATTTGTTCCTTGAAGGAGGACGATTTTTTTTTTTTTTTTTTTAGCCTCGTCGTGGTTGTGTTACAAATTGGTATCAGAGCATGGTTACAACACTTGGCTTCCTTGGGCTTACGAGCGAGTCGCTTAAAACTCTATTTGGAGTAATTTTAAAAGAGTGACACCCTACCTTACCTCTTTCTTAAAAAGTCTGGTTAAAAATGTTATTAAAGAAAAGAATGAAACTTTATACTGTGTGTATGTATTTAAGAAATTGAACCGTGTATTGTTCATGAATTAATAAACTGTTAACTAACAATAAGTGTTTTTGTCAACACTTGAGGAGTCAGTAAATCATGAGAAAACACCAAGTCTAAAGGATGGTGATGTGTCATGAAGTGGGGGATGGTTCCCACAAAAGAGACGAAGAATCTGACGAAAGGAGGGCGGTGGAAACCCCTCTAGATCTGGCTGAAACTGTAAGGAGCCTTAGGGCCAAATTACAGAGGTGCAAGGATGACAACGAGAGATTGATAAAGGAGCAAGAAAAACAAACAGAAATTAACACGACCTTGCTGCAGATCTTATCTGACATACAAAGGCAACTACAACATGAACCCGCAACCAGTCATGTGGACCCACGACATAAGAAGAGAAGTCAAAGTCCACCTGAGATCCGAAAACATGACTACATAAGAGACCACACTGGGAAAAGTACCTCAAAGAAGGCCCAGCCTGTAGGCAGGGGACACTCATCGGTGGAGTCCTCTGGAAAGGAAGCTAGTAACTCTGAAGGATCTTCTAGTAGTAGAACTAGATCACATTCTCGAAGGAAAGGAAAGAAGCAAAAGCGTTCCAAAAATCATGATCCTGAAGAATTCAAGAAAGCCAAACCACCCTCTTTCAATGGAGAGATTAAGAAGGGAGAAGAGGATGAAGCTTGGCTGCTTGGTTTAAATGAATACTTCAAATTCCATGACTACTCTGAAAACTTGAAGGCTCGAATAACCATCTTCAACCTGAATGGGAAGTCTTCCATTTGGTGGGAAGACCTTAGGAATGTTAAAGGAGTCCATGAGAAGGACTTGTCATGGAAATAGTTCGAGAAATACTTCAGGAAGTAGTATTTGTCATAGAAATACATGGATGGGAAGACTAAGGAGTTCTATGAACTCAGGCTGGGGCAGCTCACCATAGATGAATTTGTCAATAAATTCCTTGAACTACTGACGTATGTACCCTACATAAAAGATGAAAAAGTAAAAATGCATTGGTTCATTAGTGGGTTACCTCGGACCTACCGGGACATGATTGAGTTCGACGAACCAAAGACCTTAGAAGAAACTATCCAGAAGGCGAGGTATTGTTATGAACAGTTTGGGAGTAAGACAAGACCTCGCGAGGACTGGAAGACTAGGAGTAGTTTGGGATTCCAGAAGAAAGGGTTTAAATCCTCAAGATTCAAGAAATATGGAAAAGATTCTAGAAGGAGCCTTCCTACTAGAAGTGTATATCAGCAAAAATTCCCCTCTCAAAGTGGAAATAAACCTTTTAATACAACCCCGAGAAAGACGGATAAC
This sequence comes from Picea glauca, assembly GCA_000966675.3. Classification (NCBI taxonomy): domain Eukaryota; kingdom Viridiplantae; phylum Streptophyta; class Pinopsida; order Pinales; family Pinaceae; genus Picea; species Picea glauca. The sequence goes on along the minus strand of JZKD02S1594691.1, from coordinate 296,594 downwards.
CTAAAAAAAGAACCCTTAAAATGTTGGGGTTGTGGAGAAGATCATCGATTGAGGGACTGCCCACACAAACAACAGAACAATAAGAGGGTCTACAATACCCAAGAAGCTACCACCGTCAATGATGTGGCTAGGAGCATGCCACGAATCTATGCAGCCTTGGACAATAATCAAGCCAACCACTAAGATTCAGTAGTGGACCTGGAAGGTATGATTGTCAACCATCTAGTTTCTATTTTAATTTACCCAGGTTCTAATTTGAGTTATGTGGCCCCTCATACTATTGATAAGTTGAAACTACAACCAAGTAGACATGTGAAACCGTGGTTGGTGCAATTAGCCACTAGGACTAAAAGAAAAGTGGTAGAGGTCATACCAGCCTATCAATTCATCATGGGTGGATTGCCCATCTGAGCGACCCTTAACATACTTCCCCTTGGATCTTATGACTTGTTGATTGGTATGGATTGGTTGGCTGCTTATAAAACCAAATTGGACTATTATCATAAAACTGTAGAATGTGTAAATGAAGAAGGGAGAAAGATGGCCCTCCAAGGGATTCAAAAGCATGTCTCAGTGAGGCAAATATCGACCCTTCAAATGAGAAAGTATTGCAGAAAGGGGTGTTCCTTATATGCCATACAGGTATTGGAATTTGTTAAAGATGAGCAACCAAACATAGAGGACCTTCCCATATTAAGAGAATACAAGGACGTGTTCCCAAAAGAGGTACCAAGTCTACCTCTGAGAAGGGATATTGACTTCTCGATAGAACTTACACCAGGAGCGGTACCAACATCTAGAATGCAATATAGGATGAGCACGCCAGAGTTGGTTGAGATCAAGCTACAACTAAAGGAGATGATGGAAAAAGGCTACATCCGACCCAATGTATCTCCATGGGGAGCGCCCGTCTTGTTTGTGAAAAAGAAAGATGGCACACTCCCACTGTGCATAGATTACAAACAACTCAATAAGACAACCATAAAGAACAAGTACCCCTTACCAAGAATCGATGACCTGTTCGACTAATTGGGAGGTGCTTCCATCTTCTCGAAGATCGACTTAAGGTCTAGATACCACTGAGTCTGGATTAAGGATGAAGACATCCACAAAACAACCTTCAGAACGAGGTATGGTCACTATGAATTTGTGGTGGTGCCATTTGGGTTAATCAATGCCCCCGCCACTTTTATGTGCTTGATGAATAATGTACTCAACAAATTTCTGGACAAATTTGTATTGGTTTTCATTGATGATATCCTAATATACTCGAAGAACAGGGAGGAGCATGAAGAACATCTTAGACTCGTACTTGAAGTACTAAGACATCATCATCTCTACGCTAATTTTATCAAGTACGATTTCTTTCAAAAGCAAGTCCATTACCTAGGTCATGTCATTTATAAGGAAGGGGTGGCAGTGGACCCTGACAAGATCAAATCTATTATGGAATGGCCTACCCCAAAGGATGTATCTGATATCAGATCCTTCATGGGCTTAGCAGGATACTATAGAAGGTTCATAAAAGGGTTTTCCAAGATTGGCTGTCCAATCATTGCCCTTTAGAAAAAGGGGATTAAATTCATTTGGACATCAAAATGTGAAGAAAGATTTCAGGAACTGAAATACCTCCTGACCCATGCACTCGTGCTAAATATTGCAGACCTGGATAATGATTTCCTCGTGTGTATAGATGCCCGCAAGGAAGGACTCATATGAGTCCTTATGCAAGAGGGACGTGTAATTTGCTACGCGTCCAGGAAATTAAATGAGCATGAGATCAATTATGTGACCAATGACCTAGAGTTGGCTACCATAGTACATGCTTTAAAAATGTGGAGGCATTACCTCATGGGTAGGAGATTTGTGCTTATGACAGACCATTATGGATTGAGACACCTGTTTGATCAACCAAAACTCAATTCCAGACAAGCTAGGTGGATGGCTCTCCTAAGTGAATTCGATTTCGAAATCAAACAGATAAAAGGAAAGGAAAATAGGGTGGTCGAAGCCCTTAGAAGAAGTATAAAAACAATTCATCTGGCAACAGTAAGCACCTGTGAAACGAATGTCAGGGAAAGAGTCAGAAATGCACAAGAGACAGATGCATTCTTCAAGACCGTGACCTCATACCTAAGACAAGAGCCTATAGGGCTGAAGTATGAAGGCTACCAGATGCTCGAGGAAGGGCTGCTAACTTACAGAAACATATTGTATATTCCAAACTGTGATGACTTAAAGAGGTTCATAATGGATGAACTACATAAGAGACCATATATTGGTCACCCAGGATATCAGAAGATGATCACGTCCACTATTTAACAATTTTATTGGCCCGAATTGAAGAAATACATAGCTAACTATATAGTTAAGTGCTTAGAATGCTAGCAAGTTAAGGCAGAACATCGACATCCAGTAGGATTGTTACAGCCCCTACCAATCCCATAATGGAAATGAGAAACCATCTCCATGGATTTCATCACCGGATTACCAAAGTCGACCAAGCAAAATGATGCCATCATGGTCGTGGTGGACAAAATGATTAAGTCTGCCCATTTCGTCCCTGTCAAGTCAACCTGCAAGGCAATAGATATTGCCAACATCTTCATGAAGGAGATATTCAGACTGCATGGCATGCCCAAGGAAATTATATCTGACAGAGACACCAAATTTACTTCAAGCTTTTGGAAATCCCTAAAGGCTGGCTTTGAGACTAAATTGTTGTTCAACATAGCCTATCACCCTCAAACTGATGGGCAAACAGAAAGAGTGAACCAAATAGTGGAACACATGCTAAGGATGCATGTTATGCACTATCCTAAGAAGTGGGAAGACTACCTACCATTGGTAGAATTTTCCTACAACAACGGTTATCAAGAATCCTTAAAGATGAGCCCTTTTGAAGCCCTCTACAGTAGACAGTGCAAGAATCCAATCAGCTGGAATAATCCAGTGGACAAAATTAAAATCAGACTCGACATGCTGAAAGAAATGGAACAACAAGTAATTCAGATAAAGAAAAATCTGAAGATTGCTCGAGATAGACAGAAAAGTTATGCCGACAGGAAAAGATCTCCCCGAGAGTTCAAGACAGGAGACCATGTCTACCTCAGAGTTAGACCCAGGAAGAGTTCCATGATAATGGGATCCTATGCCAAGTTGGGACCTTGGTATTGTGGACCCTTTGAAGTCTTAGATAGGGTGGGACCTGTAGCCTATAGGATAACACTTCCTCCCACTGTAAAGGCACATAATGTTTTTTGTGTTTCATTATTGAAGAGATATGTAAATGATGCTAATCATATAATTGACTGGTCTATGAGCCAGGTGGAGCTAGAGGGAGAATTCCTGCTAGAACCCCAATGCATATTAGACAGGAAGGAAACCTCACTTAGGAACCAAACCATTGCACAGGTCAAGGTGCAATGGAAACACTTTGGCCCAGATGAGGCTACGTGGGAAATGAAGGATGCCATGAGATAAGAATATCCGATTTTGTTTACTCCTGTACATACATGTCACGATGATAGATATAACACCGAAGATGATGTTCCTTTAAGGGGGAGGGAATTGTGACACCATGTTTCCCCCAGTTTGTAAATATAACTATATGGGCCAAGGAACTATGGAAAAATTAAAAGTGCGAATGTTAGATTTGATGGACCTCGTGTAGAAGGTCGATGAATGTAAATTCTGTTATTTTAATAGAAAATGGTTACGTGTTGCATGACTGTTGAAAGAGGGGATGTGCTAAGAGAGACCACAAAATGCTATGGAAGGTGGTAGAGGGGACCAGGAATGGTTGCGTTAACCTCCACCGAACCAGTAAAATGCTGGAATTAATTTCTCAGATCAGAACAACCCTCTGACCCAGGAATGAATTACAGTCAGGCTAGTAGGTGGGAAGGCCTCCTCAAGAGTTAATGAGGGGATGGGGCAGACTTCCCATCCATAAGGCTTCCAGACCTGACCATGGATTGAGAATTCGATCCACACACAATCTTGTTGAGGAAGGCAAGAAAGGAAGTGTGGTGGGCAGAGGGAGACCTGCGAAGAAAATGCAAAGACAAGAGAGGAAGCTCTCAGGTCTGAGGAAGGACTAAGAGAGGAACAATGAGTTCTGATCACAGAAAATAGAGATTAAGCCGGGAGAAGGAGAGTAACCTTCGTCCCAATCTATTTTTGTATTGGGAGAAGGAGAGTAACCTTCGTCCCTAACTTCCGTTGAGCTGGAAGTAAGAGATTGAATCTCAAAGCATCGTGGTTTAAGCTCGGGGGTGGCCATTGATAAATCTATTGGGAGTGACCGAGCCTATGGTTGGGTGGAAACGACCACCCCTTTCAGAAGTCGCATCACTCTCTATGGCTCTGATAAGTGTTTTCTTGCCTTATGTTTTGAATTGTAAACAATGGATGCATGCAAGTATTTATATGTCTATAAAGGGTTCTTTCTCTGTATTAAATGATTAAGTTATGAGTATGTGTTTGTTCCCTTGAGAACCTATATTTCTGCCTAATTTTCCATACGCCCTAGTTTAGTTGCTCGAAGACGCTTTCCCTAGGGATTTACATCACTGTTCCAGATTCGGAGCAAGCCTCTTGGCATAGCTAACGTTTTGGTAACCTCACAAGTTACCTTGCCTTTATTCAGAGCTTAAAGCTTTGCGAGTTGGGAAGGTGTTCCCTTCAGATCAGTAGTTTAAGAGACTCTAAACCTGCGCCTATTTCCTTAACCAAAAACCCAACTAAGAGCGGGGATCATAGCCCAAGAGTTATATGAAGACCCAAGTGACCTAGGTGTAGGAACCTTGGAACTCGAAGCTTCAAGATGTCAAATTGTTACGACCATCGATCTATGGACAGAGATCGAGGGTGGGGAATCATTGCGGAGTGCTAAGGTGAAAGTAGTGGACACACTAGTTCGCTGCCCGCAATTCACCATTGTTGTTGATCTCGTCGGTTGGAAGATCAACGACTCTGATTCAACCAAGTTGGGTGAGTACTTCCATATTGCAGAGGTTAAGTTCTCTGATAAAGAGAACGCACGTTGGGACCCTGAACAATTGCGAGGTGGACGATCATGAGCCCTTTTGGAAATCTGCGAAGTAATGGAGTCCCTCAGTACCGCCGGTCTGAGAGAATTGAAAAGCTCAGAAGAGATAACGTTTTCAAGAATGAAGGCAAGACCCAAGATATCTAGACTTGCAGGAGGAACGAAGGCTGAGGCCTTTGAACATCTACTGAACTCTCCCAGTCGAAAGACGTCAAAATCTCAGAAGAAGGAGTGACAACAGCCGTCAGAACGGTTGCGGGGAGAAGCTCGAACTGTTAGATCAACGTCTAGGGAAGCAAAGGAGAAATGCTGGGAAGAAACAGATCCTAACCATCATATCTGAGTGCGAAGGGATGATAGTCGTCCAATCTAAGGTAAGGTGCACGAGCTTTAACATTTGTGTGTACGAGAGGGTGGACTGGTCAAGGTCCCAAAGTCCCGAAGTTGATCTTGGCCATTGATCGCCAAGAGACACATGTCAGCATATCAATATCTCCGAAGAAATCACTTCGAGCGTTTCAGATTGATAGTTGAAACTCCCAAAGCCCGAAGAGCTAGAGTCCTGAAGTAAATCTCATCCGTCATAATGAAAGGGACACGTGGTAGAGATCCATTGTCCTGGGGTGAAAGCAAATATTGAGATTTGAGGTCCCCGAATCCCGGAGAGCCGAAGGAGATCTGAACCATCAGATCCAGAGGGACACGTGACGATAGTTCGTGGACTTCGGAGGAATCACCTCGAGAGTTGAAACTCTCGAAGGTCGAAGCGTCGAAACGTCGAAGGATCAAAGAACTGAGGGTCATCGATCTGCAAGGAGACACTTGTCAAAAGATCGCGAGCTCCAGGTGAATTGTATTGGGGTTTCAGTTGAGAGTTAAGATTTCTGAACCCCGAAGACCCAAAGTGAATCTGGACTGCCAGATCCAGAGGGACACATGGCGACAGATCGTGGACTCCAGAGAAATTTGTTCGAGAGTTTTCAGGTGAGATTTGAGACTCCCGAAGTCTAGAGAGCTAGAGACCTGAAGTAAATCTCAAGCGTTGGATCATCTGAGGAGAATCTGGACAGTCTAATCCAGAAGATACATGGCATAGATCTGTGGATTCCCGGTAAAGCCCTGAAGTAATCCATAATCATTAGATCAAGAGGACATGTGGCATAAATCTGTAGATTTCAAGTAAAGACTTGAATTAATCCTCAACCATTTGATTCAAGTGGACACGCGGCAGGAATCCACATACTTCGAGGGGAAGTGAAGTTGATATTTGAGATCTCAGAAGTCCGGAGACCCGAAGGAAATCTCGACTGTTGATCGAGAAAAGGGCAGCAGGACCGTTGATCGAGAAAAGGGCAACATGACCATTGATCTAGTTGAAAGGTCAAATCCCCAAAGTGGAGGAAGATCCGTTGATTGAGAAGGAAAGGTGTCCGCAAATCATCGACTGCAGAATATTGATGTATGGAAGAAAGGAAAGTTCGAGACTTGAGAATTCCGAAGTCTGGAATTCCGAAACAAATCACAGTCGTTGATTTGAAAGAGGTCGGATATGATCCGTAGCTTTGAAAGGGATAGATCTGAGTCGTCAGTTCAGAGACACCGCCAAGATCGTGATATCGACAGTCTCGCAACATTGCGGGGATCGAAGGTACGCGAACTTTAAAATGTTGAGGGTCGGCCGCAATCCAAACCATGGTTTTGGAGAAAGGACACGTGGAGGCTCGAGGAGAATTGTGAACCAAAAAGTAGTTTGGTTTCAAAATGCCTTTGGTCATGCCCGCAATCATGTGTTTGTGTGAGGTCATCGCCCAAGGTCACATCTAAAGAAGGGCCAAGAGAAAAGGGGCTAACGCCAACTCCGAGACTTCACTGAAGCACGAAGGAGAAGGTCACGGGTATCATAAGACCTGCACCAGAGGCCGAAAGGGCCTGTGTTTGATTAAGAGTTGAGACTATCAAGGTCTCAAAGTATCGTTTGACTTAGAGAATCAAATAATCTTGATTAGAGGGTTTGGCTGAGTCCCAGACTTTCCAAATTAGAACCCGTGGAGAGAGAGAATTTTTTTCTGGAAGGAGGACTAATTTTTTATTTATTTTTAGCCTCGTCGTGGGTGTGTTACACTTTACTGTTTGCAGGTTCCCGACTGGTGCGCTCTTTGTTTCCAACACTCACTTTCTACAAAGTATTTCGGCTATCACGAGTTCCAGCCTCATACTTTGGGAGGCATTCTGTTACACGTTATTTTGTTCATCATAGTGATCCATTGACAACATGTGTTCATGTTCCAAAAAAGAGCCTTTCTCCATGAGGAAAGTGATTGGCTTTCTCTTCCAAAAAACTGTATTAAGGAAGGTCGTCACAGGCTGCACCATAAGCAGGGTGCGACAATGCATGGTCGTCACACTCTTCCCTAAAACTAGTTTGAGACGTCTTCGGAGGCTGCTCTACAACTGGGGTGTTATGATGCCAAAAGGCTAAGAAAAGGTCAACCTTCACGGAAATTCTAGAAGGGGATCTTCTAGAAGGCGAGGTGGCATCCGTATGGTTGGGATCCTACTCACTTCTATGATTTGGTGGGATCATCCTAATCTCTTTAACCATCTCTCTTTCCCCTATATAAAGAAGGATTTCTCATGGAAAAGGCTAAGGTTAATGAAGGTTGAATAAGGCTAAGATTGTATGGAGAATTCTGCATTGGGTCATTCTTGAGAGGTTCATTTCAGTTTATCAAGTCATTGTAGATCTTCTTCATTCAATATTGGAGCAAGTGTGTGTGTTGGAGCAAAGGGTCATTAGAAGGGGACCTTGCAACATCAAGGCTTTGGTTGTAATATCCACTTTCACTTTAATATAATATAGTGATATGTTTCTTTCTTGTAAAACTTATCTCRTTTTATTGTATGATTCCTTGATCAYATACATAGGTTCTCTTTGAGTGTGCTATATTGCTTTCACTTTGGTTGGCTTKTGTTCCCTTGCAGATCCAATATCACAGGAGCACYRGAGTGAAKCTAGGACGACAATGGMAAGAGGAAGCGATATTTAAACGRTATGTTGCTCATCTCTTGTTAAATAGTAAACTCAATGATTAGAGCTTAGGGAAAKCGTCATATTTTGTTCCGTTTTGTTSTAGATCTRGGTGGATTTAGGGAGATTTGTTTATGTCTGCATTTACCGATAAGTCCCACAACAAAGGTCCCTATCCCTCTTAAAAAATATCGACGAATACTCCCTTTATTAGATAAAAAGAGGCMTGAATTTTGAAGTAGATCAAAAGGCTAAAGACGAGTATAGCCCAGGRTAGGAGAACTCATTGTCAATGGAAGCGTTAGGCTTCCCATCSCCTAATAATTCATGAAGTGGGTTTTCAATATAGTGCAAGGTTGGCGGTATGTCGAATTAAATGCACCATACCTYGCACAAATCAAACGACATAGTATCGAGCTCAACATTCATTTATGCGCGTGTGGGTTAGCTSTTTCAGGCTTCGACGAGATGGGTYTGTTGTTTCACTCCATGTGTATTCATGGTGATAATTTCTCATACCAACTCMAAATCGATGGCCCTTCYTTCCYGCTCTTGGGCATTCTCACGAYCATCAGGTTCCATAATCTCCTTTATAAGGTTTTCATTTACATTTATGTCAACCTTTGAGTTTGTTCAAGGTTTTTGCTTTTGAATTCGAGGATAGCTCTGTGTCTGTTTTGATTGGGGTCTATTTTGTAAGTAGGGTTTACTTTACCCTACAATGACCTTTATAGTCATGTGCATCCTTTGKGGTTAGGGAGGGRAGTTTCAATCAACCCARAATTTCTACTRTGYAKAAGTTCTTTCAGGATTAAGATTATTTTATTTTGCAAGTCTCCTTCATTATAGGCGATGGTATTTCTTCTGCTCTCTTTGGGGCCTCAATTTTAGGGATATCAAYGGATTTATATTTTACAATTCAGGGATTCCCCTTCTCATCGTGGATCYCTCCTGGAGCGACATTAAGCACATMTTGCRTAGGCACGAAGMCATGGTTGAAGGAAGCAGAGTGAATTTCARCCATATTATAAGCAAGGTAAGTGGAATTAAACARTGAATTATGGCACTTCTGCAACATATTGAAAATCTGGAACAAGAAAGACARATAACCAACRCCCTTGAGCAGACYGTGGTGACACTCCTTCAWAGTGTGGACACTCTGGAGCAAGAATGCCAGCAGCTACAAGCMATGGTAATGTAACAGTAGTCCAATTCAGGTTCAAACAATCAGCTTGTGGCAGAACCCCARTCAKAGAATCCCRAAGAGACATAGGGAGATCGAGAAATGGTACCAATGGAAATCRAAGAAAATGTTCCTAGCCAAGGCGAACTCTAGAAGACACCCGACAATGAATCARTYGTTTAAATTATGTATTTTAAATATATCATTTTGCTCGGTCAATATGTCAAAGYATATAGCAACAYGTCTGCTTGAATGTATAAGGAAATTTCTAATCTTTTTTAGATTAGGACAGTACTARATAACCCAAACWAGTTTCAACCAATTTTTTTAACTCTTTTGATTATTGTTTTACCTTGRCAMAACTCTCTTTATATATAAAAATGTCTTTGGTTTCTTTAAAAAAAMATTCATCCTTCTTATTCTCTTRATCATGGAGGTCGTGTACATTCATATATATATATATATAATTGTTAGAATTTTGTTTTCACTCGAATACTTARTAGCCATACCATGGTATTATGAAAACAAAATTTATTATGTATGTTAAATTTCTTTCTTATTCTTTAAGATCGAATTTAGCTCTTATTCTAGCCCACCTATAAAGGRAAAAATACCATATGCATACACACCATCATGCATGCAKGATATATTGTTTTCTATGTTATTTAAAGGCYCACCTATATGAGAAATATGAGCATAAAAATAAGTTTTATTTTCGATTTAAATGACAATCACATTCATAATAAGTTATGTATGCTTTCAATTGTGTATTCTTAGCAAAACACACCATACAATATTGAATGATTATATACAAACTCATATATGCATATGTGCGGAAAATCAATACCTTTTAGTAGAATTCTATGTATACATTGATCCTATTATTATGCATACATTGAATGATTTTGCATGCACATACGCAATTTTCACTGTGTTTACTTAATCCCAGCCATACAAACCTTACCCAACAAATCCATCGAGTCAAGATAACAATAGGAAACAATGGTTACTTTAAAGGTGTCATACAAAAGTGGCACACACATATAACTTGCACAACTGTGACAACATAAACTTTGAATATTGAAATATGACTAAATAAAAAGTGTATAGTTTCACTTATAGGAATTAATTGTATAGTTTTTTATGCCAACATATGCAAGGACTTAATTCATTCTATAGCTTTTTGCGTTAACATAGGCAAGGACTTGGTTGTTTCGCAACTCTATTTTATTCATTTATATCATTTTCTTATTATTTTTCATAGTTAGGATAAGCATCTTCAAAGACTAAGTATTGAAACCATTACAAGGAGTTCTCATGCGTCAATTTAATGTTTCTTTACACTCTAACCATAAAATTAAATTATTATTATTAGTAGTATACTCCTACTCATTAATATGAAAGAAAACAAAGGAATCAAGGACAAATATATTGCACAAAGGTAAAAATAGTTTTTTTTACATTTCACTTGGCAATACAACAACATTAAATAAGGAAAGATTATTTTGGAAAGTCTGCTAGGTGTTAGGGTTAAACCTCAGTCAGATTTGAGTGCATTATATTAATTTTTCAGGTTTATAAAACTAAGTCAATACCATTGCTTGTGACTTTACAATTTCTATAAAGTGTTTCGTACACCCTACCCTTGAATGCAATATGTTGCATATTTTTTGGGACCATGAGGAGTTGAATTTCTCTAGAGTAATGGTGCTAGAAGGGTTATAGAATTGTACTAGTTTCGAGGCTAGGTCCATTTAGACCCTATAAATTGTACTAATTAAAGGAACATATGATCTAGTATTTGTCTAGGGTTATGGATTTGAGAATCTTGTAAAACATGCAGAATAAAATTTTGAGTTTGTCTCTTATCATTTAGCATGTTTAAAAAAGGAATGCATTCAAGTACCAAGCGTATTGGTGCCACTTGGCACTCTTAGAGCCTTGCACATTCATTGATGGGTCATGCTTTGTTGATGTCATCATGTACACTTGGAAAGATCCTATTAGACAATACCACTCTATGTTGTTGTTGATGACATCATCATGGTTGACATGAATATGTCCTAGGTGCCACATGGCAAGATCCTAGTTGTTCAAGCAAGTCTCAGGAGATGTGCATTTCAAGGCATAACCTTTCAAAACCACCCACCTTTTTTGAACCCAAAACATTGTATGTTGTTATTAGAAGGTGCATTGGATCCATAAGAATAGCTATGTCACATGAAAAGAAAGAACCCTAAATTTTCCCAAGTCCTCGATACAAATAATTTATAAAATCTAGTTGAATCCAACTCAATCGCGAAGGTCTAGTACTTAGTAATTTTTAATAAAGGAGAATCTAATGTGGTCTAGTGACATGTGCAAAGGTCATGTGTTAAAACTTGGAGATGACATCATTGTGGTTGTTATCACACAAACTGTAGGTTGGGAAAAGCCTGACCCAATCCACAATATGGCGACAACTAGGAGAATACCTATCCACTGTCACCTCATATAGGAATTCTCGACACTTTAGTGGTGAAGTGATCACCTCAAGGAGGGAATATCGGGTGACCCTAGAGGGAATGAGATGGAAAGTGATACTTATGAATGGATGCCCCTATAGGTCAAGTTGCTAAATGGAGAGTGGCTTGACAACGAGCTTCAGAGGTGGTTTATGGTTGCCAAGTGTTTGAGCACCTACGGAAGATGGTTGTACCTACCCGAGACACAAGAAAAGACAAGATACAACCTAAACAATCCAATGGACAAGCAAGTTAATCTTGTTGTCCCTATTTGTAGCAGTCAACGAGATTATATATCAACAAATAAATGATAGTTGAAATTTGTTAATATGATGCTAGAAGTCTAGTAAATGATGCAAGAAATAAGCTAACAAGTACTAGAATAACTCAAGTATGAAAGCATAAGACTTCAACAACAAAACAGGGCTGTTGTAAACACGTATTGCAGAGATATATTATGAGCCTTATGGCTGTAGAAAACTATCGATACAACAAAAAAATTCAACCCACAAAAAGTACAAGTAAACCAAACAAAAAGTGCGTTGAGATTAGTAGAGTAATATGGTAGCTTGCTAGCAAATTCTGACGATTGAAATGTGAGTTATGGATAAAAAAGAGAATGATTTTCCACAACCCTAATGGTTGTAGCTTTAATTTATTTACATTAGAAAATTTCTTGGCTAAAACAGGACACCCTTAGGGCACACGAATGCTTATAACATGTAGAAAATAATCCAACTTGAACAAATCCAATATCTCTCAAAATCATGTTTGCCAATGCAAACAATTTAATTCTCCAATGTAATAAAACATTAGTGCCTTGCCAAATGGGTTGTGGAGTCTTCTTGTATTAGGTTAGGACTACTAAATCTCAAAGGGTGTTATCCCTTTTACTCCCTTGAGATAGCAATCCTAACACGGTGAAGTCTAGGAGGGTGTAAACCCTTTTACTTCTCCTAGCAACCTTTGCAATAGCCTTTTCAACAAACAATAATGATACAAATTGGTGGAGGTTGTAAATACTTATACTCCTCCAAGGATCTAGCCAATAACAAGCATGGAACAAGAAAGAAACCTAACAAAGTGCGTATTTTTCTTACCAATTCCAAGAAATGCCAAGACAAAACACTAGTTACCAAGCATTTTTCATCACCAAAGCAAAGAGAAAGAGCCTCCAAGAGTAGAGCACCACTTCACTTCATTAGACAAGATAGAAAACATATCACAAAAGAGAGAGAGAGTTAATTTTCCCAAGAGGGGCGCAAATTATAGCTAGTAAGGCTTCTTACAATGAGAGAGCTATGATAAAACGAGACATAAATGATCTCTATTTATACAAAAACCTGTAATAAGAGTTTTTCCACAAAACTTAGGGTAAACCATAAATTAAGGGGACAACAACCCTTACTTTTCCCCTTTACAATTCAAAATTTGATTTTGCACAATAGAAACCCTAGAAAAAGCATGATGTCACCACTTTAGGGAAACATTTTGGCATATTTAGAAAGTTGTTGAGGTTCGGATGAAACGTTGGGCCTCCAAAGGCCTTCTTCCAAGGTGCTAGGGTCCTCTCTCAACCAAGTCAAGGAATCCTCATAAAATGATGCCATGTGTCCCTTCACCACCAAATCCTAACACATGCATGACGTCAAGCCCTCAAAGTATGACGTTTTGGCCTCCAAAGGGAAAACGTTGGGCTAGTAAGGGCATGGGTAAGGTCTTCCAAGGAATCTATCAAGCCTCCAAAGGTTGTCATCATCGTTGGGAGTGTGGGCCATGGTATCTAATTGGTGGGCTTCAAGCCCCAAGGGAGGCCAATGAATATGCCCTGCAAAGACAATGAATACACTCTCTAAGGATCTCAAGTCAAATGCATCATGATGAGTAAATCAAGTCAATAAAAGAGACACTGGAGCACGTGCATCAAAAACCACATCATCAAAATAAACAAGTGCTCAAAGACCCTATGCAACTTGCCAAGTCTGGGTATGGGAGGGTTGACAAGGTGACCTATTGGGTGAATCATTCCCTATGTCAAGGAGTGTTTCCCTAGTGGAACCCCTTTCTAAGACATGTGAAAAAGATGATATGGATTGGGGAAATACTCTTGGGCATGGGTTTCATGACATACAAGGGATCGTGGTGTCTCATTTATGGGTGCCTTTGTAAAGGGTGTGTTCCACCTTTGTTTTCAATGCATCCTTTTTCCAAGTCCATTTACTGCCATTAGTTAATTAGAGTCCAAATGATAGGTACTCTCAAAGAGTGAATCGAATATCTTGGGGGGTAGTACCACAATGTCACTTGAGGGGAGAAGAACACATAGTGCCATGGGGGTATAGTCTAAATTTTAACGCACTTTGTGTACATCCCTTAATTAAGTGGGACATTTATATTATGTGTTTGCTTTTGCAGGTCTTTGATTTTTGAGGAGAAGCGTTTCATTGCTCAAGACCTCTTTGGGCGAGCATCTAGAAGGTTCATGAGTAGGATTTTATGTTTTTCTAGCTATCTCCCCTTTGGGCCTTCAACCCCTTATTCCCGTGAAATGAAGGACAACCCCTTCTTGGGTCAGTACACCTGAAATTCCCAAAAGACAATGAATATGCCCTCCAAGGATCTCAATTCAAATGCATCATGATGAGTAAATCAAGTCAATAAAAGAGCCACTTAAGAACGTGCATAAAAAAGAACCTCATCAAAACAAACAAGTTCTCAAAGACCCTATGCAACTTTCCAAGTCTGGGTATGGGAGGGTTGACAAGGTGACCTATTGGGTGAATCGTTCCCCAGGTCAAGGAGTGTTTCTCAAGTGCAACCCATTTCCAAGACATGTGAAAAATATGATATGGATTGGGGAAAGAATATTGGGCATGGGGTTCATGACATACAAGGGATTGTAGTGTCTCATTTATGGGTGCCTTTGTAGAGGGTGTGTTGCACCTTCGTTTTCAATGCATCCTTTTTCCAAGTCCATTTATTGCCATTAGTTAATCAGTGTCCAAACGTTGGATAATCTCTGAGAGTGAATCGAATAGATTGGGGTGTAGTACCACAATGTCACTTGAAGGGAGAAGAACACATAGTGCCATGGGGGTATATTCTAGCTTGTAACACACTTTGTGTAAATCTCTCAATTAGGTGGGACATTTATATTATGTGTTTGCTTTTGCAAGTCTTTGATTTTTTAAGAGAAGTGTTTGATTGCTCTAAATACCTCTTTGGGAAAGCATCTATAAGGTTCACAAGTAGGATTTTATCTTTTTCCATCTATCTCCCCTCTGGGCCTTCAACCCCTTCTTCCCATGAAATGAGGGACAACCCCTTCTTAGGTCAGTACACACGAAATTCCCAAAATATAAGGAGATGAGGGGATGAATTGTGGAAAGTGACAAGTATGGTTGGGAATGGCACGGTGAGTCATCAAAAGGACCTCCCAGTAACATCCCTATCCCTAAGGGTGAACCACTTACTAGGGCGCAATGTTAACCACCAAAGTGAAATAGGGGAAAAGAGCATGATGTCCAAGTAAACATCACATAATCAAAAGCAATAATAGATGCGACAAACTCAAATTCCTCAAATATTGAAATGAGACTCACCATAATACCTGACTTGTACCTCCTGGAGCAAGACCCAATGTCTTCCGGGGGCCAACTGATGTGGTGGATGTCGTCGTGACGAACCTGGAGTTGTGGTGGTGAGGTGGGTCTCTGTTTGTGCAAGTGGACACTGTTAGTCAAGTTGTTTGTCGGTACTCCATGTCTGCAACCTGAGGGCCTCAAGACATCATCTCCTTAGTTATCCCTAGGAGTTGGGGATAACAATGGCTCCTACTTGGGGACATGTGCTCATTTTAGAGTGCATGAGAACTGCAACATCATCTGGTAGACCTGTGCCTACACTGAAACAAACAACTGTAAAATATAGGGTGATTCTATCACACGTCCTCCATATACATCAAAATAAAAAATGAAACAAATATAGAAAAGAAAACTTAACAAATTTTCAAAAATTTCTAAACTAAACATGAAATCAATATGCAAGTAGAGCATAATGACATATGAAATGCATCTAAACTAACATGAACAATCAAGATGCAAATGCAGGGAAAGGAAGATGACCTACCTACTTACCTAGGGGCCTAAAGATTAGGTACTAAAATGTCAGGTGAAGTCGTACAACCAGTGCAACCAGCTGATCATCTAATCAAAGTATCTCCCCCTATGCTTAATCATGTAATACAATAAAGACAAGTCAAGCACACAATACTCATGAGTATAAATACACATATAATTGGTCATGAAATAAAACTCATGGAGATGGATGAGAGGGAGGAAATCCTGCTGGAAAGAGAAACCATCGGCCTAATCATCCTATCTGAAAGTGTAGCCACAATCTTGATCAATCCATCTTTGAAGAGGGATACTATATGTAGAAGACGACTCATCTTCATCTTCACTTAGAAAATCACTGCTCCCTGAAGGATGTGAAAGGATAAGAGATCCCAATAAAATCTATTGATTTCCCAAACAAGGGGAAATGGGGTAAGGCATAGCCTCATGTCTAGATAAAAAATCCTTCCTCAGATTTAGGAAATGTCGCTTCTTTATCTACAAATCCACACCAAAAGTCTCAATACAAAAGTACTTTCATTTGGCAGTGTGGACCTCAGAGTGCCTTGGGTTGGCCACGATCTAGTGTCTATGAAAATCTGAGCACAATGGCTGAAAATATTCACAGAACAAATATGCATCCCCCAAAAGGGTACATATCAAGGGATGACTGAAAATCACCCTGAGTATGCTGTGATAAGTCATCCTCGAAGGGTTAGAACAAATCTGTAACCATATCATCACTAGGATGCCAAACATCTTAATCATGTATGCATGAATACTAGTCCTCTGATGATGATAATTCAACCCCTTTTACTTGAGAGCTACCCTCAATGTCGTAAATTGGTTCTCTATAAAAAATGAAACGAATAAAATCCCATCTACGTCTTCCAACCTGTATAAAATCATCAATGTGATCGTCAACTATATCTGAGGGTTGTTCCATGCTTTCATCTATATCACAGGAGTTGATTGTTTCTTCACAAGACTGGAAAAATTTATCTTCTTCAAAAGGGAAGTAGATAACAATGTCTCATCCATCCCTTCTGCAAGAGAAACTTCATCGAGATCCTCCTAGCAACTTTCTTCATTTCCACAATCATGGAATAAAGAATCATCAAAGTTTTCGAAAGGATTATAACTTGCCATGTTCCCCTTTTGATGTACACGAGGAATAGAAGATTGGTTGTCTTCTTCAAAGGGGTGGGCCAACGCAAGTGCTTCATATTTATAAGGATCTTCTTTCTCTTGGAAACTTTGTTCATGGATCTGCTCTTTAACCAAGTCTTCGTCATCTTCAATAGAATCAAACATTTCACCATCCTGATATTGATCTCTAACAAGTTTGTTGACTTATTCGGGCATCAATAATGATTGATCTTGGGTTGGAAAGCCTTTCTGGTAGCCGTACCTTTCTGTCATAGTGTTACATAGTGATTTTATTCCGAAATAGGAAATGGCAACCACCCATGCCATGTTCAGGGTAGGCTTCCTCTTGTAATTTTGAAGGATGGCATTGTACTCTTTCTTTCTTTGCACACAAAACTTGACCAGGAAGTCCTTATCATGGGAGTTTTCAAGTAATTATTCATATAACTCATTGTCTTCCTCTATGTTTTCCTTGAGGCACTCGAAACTTTCCTCATTACTATCATCCTCAATCTCTTCTACTTCAAATGTGCTTTCATCAGATTTTTGAAGAAGTGTTTCTTTCAAACCTTCAATAAATTTTTAAAGAAACGATCATCCCGTGAGAATGTCCTCAAAGTCTTGAATAGACTCTTCAATATTTTTATGGCCCCAATGCTTGAGGAAGTATTGGATAAGGATTATTGAGGAAGACATATTTTTGGGGCTACAAAAATATCCAATCCAATATCTTTTCCTTTCTTCGAGAGATAAGAGAAACAACTGTATAATCACATCTTCTTGTTCTATGCTGCATTGTATGGTGAATTCAACGAACTCAGTGACATGTGTAGTAGCTGAGGATGGATCACCATCGTACTTAGGGACATGAATCAACTGTTTCATCAGGCATTTGTTTGGATATCAATTAACAGATTGGACATCCAAGGCTTTGCATGCCTCATGAAATCACCACAGAGACATCCTTCCATCACTTGGTGATAGGTAAATTATATACCTAATTTCCCTTAATTAAATTATCGACCGAGGAAAGAAAACTTCGAGTTGTAACACAGTATGAGTCAAGATAAAACATGAGCTAATTGTTTATGTATTCCTACCACGATATTCTATGACTAAATCCTAGTACCAGAATGAGGTGTGGAAAGTGAATTGAACAAGCAAAAGAGAGTAGTATATCCTAGGGATCAACACTATGCTTTCAACTTGCAATTCTATTTTTAAAAGATGATATAAAGAGTACAAGCAAACCAAGATATATTTGAGATGTAGAGCTACTTATAAAAATAAATCTATGCTTATGAAATGAGAATAAGTTATCTTTTCCAAAAACAATTATTTAAAGTGAATTCTATTCTAAAATGGCTTTTAAGACTAAACTAAGAGATCATCATTACTTCTACATTAATGGAAATAAGCAACATGATCTAGTTTTCACACTAATCTTATTGAAGAAAGTAAACAATATTATTTATCTATCCTATTCAAATGGACATCTTTTATCGTCTACGATGACGAATTATATCACGATGACATCTATGTACGATGGCTAATTAAAATGGAATGAATTCAACATTGACTTCTATAGAAAAATGTAAAGTGGAAACAAAACAATCCATTGAAAACTTTGCCATTCAAGGGATATCAATACGCCGCACACATGTTCTTGTAACCAATTAGACCTATAGACCTATGAATAATCACTCAAAAGGACTCAGAATAAAAAATTATACTGTCATGCATAAACTAGAAATGTATTCACAAAGATATGATGATTACACAGTCCTGTAGGGATTAGCTTAAGATATTCACAATACAAGTTAAATGGGATATGAACAATCTCTTAATACATATGCATAATTCTTTAAGTGATAAACCTGCACAGGAGATGTGCACACTTTAGAACACAATAGCAATAATTAAAAGAGAGTATATACAATTGTAACACAGTTAGAAAGACATCTATAGTTAAAACACAGCTTGAATGAGTAACCTGCAAGAAAGAAGATATATATATATTAATTTAAATACACAGTAAGATAAAAACGCACAAACTATTGGTGGGCCCTCGAAGTAGTTGTGGTACTCCAACTTATAAAACAATCATGATTTTCAATACATCAACTCAAATTATATTAAAATCAGGAATGTATGTAATAGTGAAAAGTTCTCAACAGTACAACAATTCTCTCATCATAAACATCCCGCTCGTGTTCCGTGGCTTTAGGTATATATAGATTTTTTTACAATGGATAGGTCGACCACTGAAAGGGTCGACACTCTTCAAAAACATAAATCATTAACCTCCATTAATGGATAATAACATACAACATCTTATTAAGTTCATAAGCTCAAATATAGGGGCAAATTCCAACTGCTCAAATCAAGGTACGAGAGGAATCATAGCAAGAGGATGCTAATAGACACAAAACCCATGTTTTGCATTCGCCAGGAAAAGCCTACAGATATGCCAACTAACGAACTTTCTGCGCTCTGAGTTCCAGATTAAGTGTTGGATGAAGGTCCAGATTCACCTGATATAAATTCGGGGTACGTGATGAAGGACCGGATCACACCTTTGACATGTTTAACAAAAGAACAAGGTGTCAAATGATTTCACCCCTTTAATTAAATGTAAAATTATCATTAAACTATAAAAATGAATACAAAACGTACCTCATTCCTACCCCATAGAGAAATGATGAAAGGAACCTGATAACAAGCTCAAAAAGGATAATGGAGATACAAAATGCATGATTTTCATATACAAAAAGGGGCTTGGAACGAGGAAAAAGTAGGCAAAATATGGAGTCATCATCTCCCCCACTCCTGAGTATTTGCAGGTCCCTTTGCAAAGCAAAATGGGATTGCCAAAAATGCAATTATACCCCTAAGGCAGTGACTTGAACTTGAAGGAGGAGATGAATTAGTCTTTATGCGCGGTTCCCTCACATTCTGAAGATTTCTGCTTGTATTTTCTTTGATGCTTCAATTTCATTTTCAAGGTGTGATTGGAGGCAGTCATGTCTTCAACTAGGCACTACAAAGAATTAACCTTGGACTGCAGGACATCATTATCATGTTTAAGATGATGATCCAATGTCTCGTATCCTTGAAGGCGTTGGGTCAATTGAACATTCTTTTGCTGTAACAGTTCAATAGTTGAAGGTGGAGCATATTTCAAAGTAGAGGATAACAAGGGCTCAATGGTCGAGGGAGATGGATTGTCACACTTTGTGGAAGGTATACGAGTTTTATGGGAATGTGTGAAAATGGATTCTTGAAGAAGATCAGGCATAACAGGTTCGGAATCAATCTCCACATCAGGCTTAGATCCTTCTGTAGAACTCTCTTTAAGATTCTCATAAGGATTCTTATGATCGGATGGTGATGAGGACAATTGGATAGGGTCAGAGGTATTTGGAAGCTTCTTCCCAAAATTATCAACCATACTTTGGGTGCCCATGCGAGATGGTTGAGTTTTAAACCTATTGGCACCATGCCTCTTTGTAGGAATTGGAGGGAAAATATGTTGAAAAGAACCCTACATCCTTTGCTGCTTAGAATTAGTAGAAGTTGAAGACGACTAAGGGTTAGTATTAGATATGTTATCCTCTAGAGTGAAAATAGACTTTTTAGGCTTCTTAGCTTCTGAAGGGATAGGACTGTTTGGAGGGTTTTTATATTTAGGAGGATGAGGGTGAGACTGAGGCTCAATCCCAAAATTAACTGCTCTTTTGATTGCTCTGGTTATCAAATGAGGGTTTAAGAATTGGTAAAGAAAATCATCCCAAGTTCTATTCTACTTTTTAAATTTGGAGACAACAAGTAACTTGATAAGACCATGGTGAAATAAGCTATGGATAAGGTTTTCCACGTTCTTACGAATCTGAGAAGACATCTTCTCAAGGCTCTTCAAAAATAAAAATAGAAAGTTCAAAGGTTTATCGAACTGGAAATGAGCCAATAAGCGAAAGTGGCAAGTCTTGAAAGTAGAATACTTACCCTCGCAGGTGATTAACTTGTTGATGATGACCACAGGGTTAAGTAACTTGTCTCTAATCCAACCCTTCAAATAACCCTTAGCTTGTAGTTCTTAAACCACTGGTTTCCAAGTCACGTGAGCTTTGTGGAAATAGCGATGGAATCTTCAGACATAGGAAAGGTAAGCGACCTGATATGAGCAGTCTTACCATCGAAACTGAGGGCGAATTGTAAGGATATACCATCATCGTTCCCTTGCAAGCTTGCAAGGAATGGCCTCCATCATGCATGGATACAAGTATCTCTACAAGCCATGAATTCAGGGATTGCCAATAGCTTGGTGTACAAGGAGGGTTCATAGCGATTTGGCATGGAAACAAATAAAAATGCAAGTGAGGAAATGAGCAGAGGGAGCAGAGTAAAAGGCGAATGATAAATGAAAACAACAGAGGAGACAGAGTGCCGTGTTCCTCTAAACAAATACTCTGCTCCCTTAAACAAATGCTTTGCTCTTTAAACGAGGGTGCGCGCGTGATGCAAAAATGTCATATTGTGGGTTCGTTTGGCACATATGAAAGCCACACACAATAATGATTATGCAGGCTATATGAAATTCGAAGAATGTCGTACCTTAAGATCTGACCTCCCGTAAAAATAATATCATACAAAGTGTTTGATCAATGTCCAAGTCAAAAACTTGGACATTATGATAAAAAATAATAATCATGTGAAGAGCATGAAGGAGTCGTATGAACATAACCAAATAAAATGAACATAAAAGTAAATGAATGTTTAGATCGTGAAATATCCNGCACTACAAAGAATTAACCTTGGACTGCAGGACATCATTATCATGTTGAAGATGATGATCCAATGTCTCGTATCCTTGAAGGCGTTGCGTCAATTGAACATTCTCTTGCTGTAACTGTTCAATACTTGTAGGTGGAGCATATTTCAAAGTAGAGGATAGTAAGGGCTCAATGGTCGAGGGAGATGGATTGTCACACTTTGTGGAAGGTATACGAATTTTAGGGGAATGTGTGACAATGGATTCTTGAAGAAGATCAGGCATAACAGGTTCGGAATCAATCTCCACATCAGGCTTAGATCCTCCTGTAGAACTCTCTTTAAGATTCTCATAAGGATTCTTATGATCGGATGGTGATGAGGACAATTGGATAGGGTCAGAGGTATTTGGAAGCTTCTTACCAAAATTACCAACCATACTTTGGGTGCACATGCGAGATGGTTGAGTTTTAAACCTATTGGCACCATGCCTCTTTGTAGGAATTGGAGGGAAAATATGTTGAAAAGAACCCTGCATCCTTTGCTGCTTAGAATTAGTAGAAGTTGAAGACGACTAAGGGTTAGTAATAGGTATGTCATCCTCTAGAGTGAAAATAGACTTTTTAGGCTTCTTAGCTTTTGAAGGGATAGGACTGTTTGGAGGGTTTTTAGATTTAGGAGGATGAGGGTGAGACTGAGGCTCAATCCCAAAATTAATTGCTCTTTTGACTGCTCTGGTTATCAAATGAGGGTTTAAGAATTGGTAAAGAAAATCATCCCAAGTTCTATTCTACATTTTAAATTCTGAGACAACAAGTAACTTGATAAGACCATGGTGAAATAAGCTATGGATAAGGTTTTCCACGTTCTTATGAATCTGAGAAGACATCTTCTCAAGGCTCTTCAAAAAGAAAAATAGAAATTTCAAAGGTTTATCGAACTGGAAATGAGCCAATAAGCGAAAGTGGCAAGTCTTGAAAGTAGAATACTTACCCTCGCAGGTGATTAACTTGTTGATGATGACCACGGGGTTAAGTAACTCGTCTCTAATCCAACCCTTCAAATAACCCTTAGCTTGTAGTTCTTAAACCACTGGTCTCCACGTCACGTGAGATTTGTGGCAATAGCGATGGAATCTTCAGAAATAGGAAAGGTAAGCGACCTGATATGAGCAGTCTTACTATCGAAACCGAGGGAAAATTGTA
The DNA here is from genome assembly GCA_000966675.3 of Picea glauca. Lineage (NCBI taxonomy): Eukaryota > Viridiplantae > Streptophyta > Pinopsida > Pinales > Pinaceae > Picea > Picea glauca. The sequence continues at coordinate 273,587 of JZKD02S1594691.1, read as the reverse complement.
AGGATATACCATCATCGTTCCCTTGCAAGCTTGCAAGGAATGGCCTCCATCATGCGTGGATAAAAGTATCTCTACAAGCCATGAATTCAGGGATTGCCAATAGCTTGGTGTACAAGGAGGGTTCATAGCGATTTGGCATGGAAACAAATAAAAAGGCAAGTGAGGAAATGAGCAGAGGGAACAGAGTAAAAGGCGAATGATAAATGAAAACAACAGAGGAGACAGAGTGTCGTGTTCCTCTAAACAAATACTCTGTTCCCTTAAACAAATGCTTTGTTCTTTAAACGAGGGTGCGCGAGTGATGCAAAAATGTCATATCGTGGGTTCGTTTGGCACATATGAAAGCCACGCACAATAATGATTACGCAGGCTGTATGAAATTCGAAGAATGTCGTACCTTAAGATCTGACCTCCCGTAAAAATAATATCGTACAAAGTGTTTGAGCAATGTCCAAGTCAAAGACTTGGACATTATGATAAAAAATAATAATCATGTGAAGAGCATGAAGGAGTCGTATGAACATAACCAAATAAAATGAACATAAAAGTAAATGAATGTTTAGATCGTGAAATATCCAGAATGGCCATATGAGAAAGCTTAACGATTCTTGTTTAATAAATCTGTATGCCAATTAGGAAGTTCAAATTCATGAATTTACAAGCTTTAGCCATGTTTCATATCAAAATATCGTTGAAGTCAAGTAACTATACCTGGGTTTACATAACCTTAGGCATTATAAATCACTTTTGTAGTGTAATGACCCTTTTCTTATTCCTGTAAATAATCTCATAAATAATCTGAAACACTAGCTAAATTATAATTAAGTATGATATAACCTTAAATTGATTACAAGTTATTAATTAATTA
>JZKD02S1594691.1:230049-272709 GCA_000966675.3 Picea glauca | reverse complement strand
AGTTCCAATCTCTGTAGTGGAAAAGGAAGTTTATAGCTAGACATAACATAACTCTTGAGTTATTAACATCCCCCTCTCTCTTCGAGCAATCAAGCTATACAACTGCTTTGATCAATTCTCCCTTTTATTGGTCATGAGCAGAGATCCATAAACAAAAGAAGTCATGAGATTATTAAAATAGTATATAGTTGATCATCTTTCATCATCATGATATGAAACTATTAACAATTGATGACATATTCAACTGGATAAATTTTGTAAAAAGTGGTTTCATGGTATATCTCTTCATGGAAGAAATCATATAGCCTTTTCACATAGACTTTCTAAACAAATGAACAATTTTTTGCTCAGGAAACCCCTTCCCTCCTAAGCATAGTAACATTTTTGAAATCAATCATATAGGAAACTGGTCAATCCTTCCAATATCTTGAAATTTATAGTTTCTAAGTGTAAAGGTAAATTTCACATGTTAGCCCAACAAAACGGTTAAGATCATGGCCCCACCTGTAAGACAAGACATATTGCATATAGTTAAGAAGAATTAGACAAGAGGGTATTAAGATAATCTTCAAGTTAACCCCCAATGGCAAGTTAATGGAGTTCATTTACCTTTGCTTAACCATGCATAATTATTTTCAGTCATGTCTACAAGTAGTGCCATACATGAGGACAAATTTAAAATCAAGGAATTATTATTTTGATATATCATTTTTCAATTATCATCCTCTCCAGGTAGAATGCCTCAATGCTAGAAAGCTTGTTCAATACTCCAACGAGTTTACCTAGTCATACCATAGGCCAGTACCAGCTACTAGCAAGCCTGTTCAATACTTTGACGGGTTAGCCTCTTACACCCTTTTTACGATAGAGATTGGTCCTTATCACCACCTTTAAGATTTGTGTATGAATGTTGCTTCTGCAACAATATGGGGAGGCAACTCTGAAAACCATTTTACAAATTGGGATGGTATTGAAGTTGGAGAATGATTTTTTATGTATTACTTGTATAGATTGTCCTAATGTAAGGGATACTTAAGTGGGCTTAACCAATCCAAAGATATGTTATAGTTGAACATTTTAATGTGAGGTGGATGGAACCATTGGAAAATAACAAAAATATATATGTAGCCCCTACTCACCTTCTTCCATTGTAATTAAATTGATGTTTCCATGGCTATCTGCCAGTTAGACCTTCTTGCTACTTTTTTTTTATTATAAAAATACTCTACTCACCCACTCAGAGATCTGGATGGATTGTACTAATAGCGTCTAGGTTTGATGAGATCAATGTCACTTCCTATTAATATATTTTCAGGTGGTTGAGGGCTATGAGCAACTGTCATAAGAGATTCCTTGAGAGTATAGGTTGAAAAGAAGATAGAAATCTTGTAAAAAAAAAACAAACTAAAAATGAATAATTAAGACAAGCAATTACTAATCATGATAAAAGTATTCATTACTCAGATGATGCTCAATAAGATGATGAAATTCAATCATAGTAACATCTTCTTTTGAAGTGAAATACTTCCCTTTTTCTTTGTTTTCTTGAAATTGTCCACTTGTTCTTAAATGAATACCTGCAAAAGTTCTAAAACTACTTGTCAAAACTACACCAAAAATATTTACATATGTATAATAGAGAAACAAAATATTTCAAGAACAAGGAGAAGGATAAGAAACTTCCCCATCCACCAATGCCAGTTCCTCGTTGGTTGACATGACTTACATAAAATCTTCTTTAGAAACAGACTTATGGTAGAGTTTTAGTTTATGCCCATTTACTGCAAAAGAGACCTGTTCATAATCAATTGTCATTATATTCATAGCCCCATTATCAAACATGGTAACCACTTCATAAGGACCTAAACATCGAGTGGTAAGTTTAACTTTAAAAGATTTAAACCTTGAATCAAACAATAGAGCCTAATCTCCATGTTGAAATTGATTCTTTTTAATGAATTTATCATGCCACTTGCTTTGTTGGTTTTGAACTAAGATCGTCCTTTGGATAGCATCCTGTCTAATTTCATCCAATTCACTCATTATAAGACTCATTGTTTTTGTGCTTCGTCTATATCTAATCCCAATTGTGTAGCAATACAAAAGGTTCTTACTTGGAATTCAATAGATAAGAGTACTTATTTTTCGTAAACCAATTCATATGGGGTATGTCCAGTGGTGTTTCTCCATGTGGTGTGATATGCCCATAAAGCCTCTAGAAGTCTATCGACCCAATCTCTATGGTGTAGTTGGACAATTTTAGTCAAGATAGTTTCCAATACTTTGCTTGTTGATTCTACTTGACCATTAACTTGTGGGTGGTATGGAGAGGACTTATTATGTTTTATCCCATATTTTTCTATTAATTCCTTCATCAACTTAGAGGTAAATTGCATACCTTGGTCCGTGAAAATATCACGAGGAATACCAAAGCGGGTAAAATTATCTTCATAAATAAACTCAACAACAGATTTTTCAGTAGCTCTAAACAAGGCTTTTTCATCCACCCACTTAATGACATAATCTGTGCAAACAAGAATATAGTTATTTTTACGAGACATTGGGGAAATTGGTCCTATGAAATCAAGGGCCCATTTCTCAAAAGGTTCAATCATAACTTGGGTATGTAAAGGCATTTCATCAGTTGATGTGGGTTTTTTTATCCTTTGAAAACTATCACAACTTCTTACATATTTGGTAGCATCTTTAAAAATGTTGGTCCAATAGTATCCTGAATGTAAAACCTTGTATGTGATACATTTATTGGAAAAATGAACACCACATGGTCCATCATAGCAAGTTTGTAGGATATTTTCTATCTCATATTCTCGAACACATCTTCGAATGATCAAATCGGGTCCAATACGGAAAAGGTCATGGCCAATCCATGAGTAGTTAGCACTTTGTGTTATAATTCGACGCTTTTCATGACGTGACAAGTAAGATGGTAATTTTCTAGTGGCTAAATAATTTGCTGCATCTGCAAACCATGGAGTGTTTACAGAGATGGAAAAGAGATGCTCATATGGGAAACTATCATCAACAGGAAAAATATCATCTTCATGATTAATGCGAGAGAGAAAGTCAACTAATAAGTTCTCTTTTCCTAGTCGGTCAATGGCAACAATATTGAATTCTTGTAATAAAATGAGTGACCTACTTACTTGACCATTGGTAATAGGTTTTTTCATGAGAAATATAATGGCAGAGTGATCTGTATGTACATAAACGTCATATCCTGTAATATAATGGCAAAACTTATTAATGGCATGGACGACTATTAAGAATTCTTTTTCAGTGACTATATAGTTCATCTCAGCAAGAGTCAAGTTTTTACTTACAAAGTAAATGGCATAAGATTGTTGGTCTTCTTTTTGTCCTAACACTCCTCCTATTGCAATATCGGAGGCATCAATAGATATATGGAATGGAAGGGCCCAATTGGGTCCGCTAAGAACTGGTGCCACAGATAATTTAGCTTTTAAGGTTTAAAAGGCAGTTTTGACAATGGTCAGTCCAAAGAAAGTTAACATCTTTTGTGAGAAATTTGAACATCAGTGCAACAATTTTCGTAAATTTTTCGATGAATCGCTGGTAGTAACCGGCATGTCCAAGAAAGCTTCTCACCTCCTTTGGAGTCTTTGGAGGTGGAAGTTTGACAATCACCTCAATCTTGGTAGGATCCACTTTAATCCCCTTGGATGAAACATGATTCCCTAAGACTACTCCTTCACTCAATAACATTTTACACTTCTTGTGACTTAAGGATAAATTCATCTCTTGATATTTGATGAGAACCTTTCTCATGTTATCTATGGCTTCTTGAAAAGTATTACCATATATTGTAAAATCGTCCATATACACTTTCACACAGTCATGGATGAGATCAACAAATATCCCTAATACTACTCGTTGGAAGGTGGCAAGAGCGTTACATAGACCAAATGGTAGGAATCTATAAGCATAAGTGCCCCAAGGACAAGTGAAATTAGTCTTGTCCTGATCCTCAGGTGCTATTAGAATTTGATTATATCCGCTATATCCATCAAGGAAGGAAAAGTATCGCTTCCCTGACAAAGTATCCAAGACTTGGTCAATGAATGGAAGAGGAAAGTAATCCTTAAGAGTGGCCTTATTAAGTTCCCGGAAGTCGACACAGATTCTCCATTTTCCAGTTACTTTCTTTGGAACCACTACAAGTGGGGATACCCATTTTCTATCAGAAATTGGATAAATAAAACCAACATTCAGTAGTTTTTTGTATTTCCTCCTTCACTATATCTTTTAGTGTTGAATTCATCCTTCTTTGGGGTTTCCTAATAGGTGTTACTTCTGCATGGGTATAAATATGGTGTATACATGTATCAGGGTGGATACCCTACATATCATTATATTCCCAGGCGAATGCTCCTGATTGGTCCTTAAAGACATTCACTAGTTGTTCTTGTTGATCTGCATCTAGTCCTGAATTGATATGTAGGAATTTTCCAGAACTAATCTCATAAGGCATGGTATAGGATCCAAAATATTCATCTATTACAAAGATAAAAGATGTTGAAGAAAGAGTTTATCGATCCAAATGTTCTTGAAATTATTCACCAAACATATAATCAAATTGAGGGAAAGACTGAGGAAAATCAACACATATTATTGAAGAAATGAATTGATTTAACACTTTCTCTGTCGTTTTCTCTTGAAGTGCCCAGGAGTGATCACTGGACAACATGGGTTCTTCCCATATTTCGTTCTCACATGGACACTCTAGCCACCATATATTTTCTGTAATAGGTCGGGTTAGTGGATATATCGTAAGTTTCTTCATAGAAAGTCCATTGGAGATAATAATTTCACCTTCTCGACAACCTCTGAATGTGTTGGAAGTAGCTAACCAAGGTCTTCCCAAGATAATGGGATGCCCTTTAGAAGGATCCTTTGAATGGATGACTAGGAAGTCTACCAGATATTCCCATGATGCCAATGTGACTATGATATCATCCAATATCCCCACAGGTATAACTTTTGTTCTATCTGCCCATTCCAAAATGGTTGGGGTAGGTCAAAGGAAGTGTTTAAACTGTAATTCTTCTAAGGCATTGATAGTCATAACATTAATGGCAGCCCCTAAGTTTATGAGAGTGTTTCCAATGGGAATCTTATTAATGATTATCATTACTATTGGATTCCCAGGATTTGCATACTTTGTGACCTTAGGTTGCTCTGATATGTATTCAAACAATTCTCCTACCAAATGCAATATTGGAGGATCTTTATGTTTTCTACCTGGATTTTTGATACACAATTCCTTAACTACCTTACTATAGATCGGGATATCCTTTATTGCTTGTAACAAGGGAATTTTGACACAAATATTTTTTATTTCACTTATAATGTCAAATTCTGGTTGAATCATTGGTTTTTCGATTGCTAATCTCTCCGGATAGGGAGGAACTTTTGTAGTTTGCAATGATTCACTTTGAGGAGGCTTTTGTTCTTGATATTTGGGAATAATAACATCTTCCCATTGAGTGTCATCCGTTGACTAGTCGGGAATTTCATCTTCTTTTTCCTCACGGATGACTACTGAAGGTTTATGTTTATTCAAAACTCTCCCTGACCTTAGTTGAATATCATGTAATGGAACATGAGAAACAACATATGTCAGAAAAGTTTGCAACTCAACATTATGAAGAGTTTGAGTTGGTTTATTGTTTGGGTTAGGTACCGGTTGTGCTGGTAACAATGTTGGTCTTGGGGAATTTGCAGTCTAAAATTGATGAGGTTGTTGTGGAATAGGAGGTAAAGGTGGAGGGACAAAACCTAGAAAAAGTTGTTGAATATTTGGTGGAAACTATGGATAGGGATGAGTGGGCATAGGAACAAGTGGAATATGAGTGTTTCCTTGGGTATGTCCTCCCCTCCGTCCCTATAGCCAAGGGTGGTGTGAAGCATACTGTGGAGACCAATTTTTCCAATTTGGTAAGTTCCATTGTTGTGGTTGTTGATAATAAGGTGGAGCTTGAGGTGGTGGATCCTGATACATAGACTGACTCCTAGGCTTCCATGGCCTTCTAGGTGCATAAGAAGTTTCTCCAGGATCCCCACTCTTATAAATGGCTTGTAAATCGGGAAGTGATGGGAATTTTTTAGTTAGATGATCTTCAACACAGAGGCCACAGACTCAAATGTTGTCTAATGAGCATTCCCTTGAAGAATGCTTCCTCTCGCACGTCGGACAAAATATGCTCATCATATCGTTCTCTTCCTCCCATTTTTTCTTAATTTTTAAAGTGTCCAATTGGGAACCTATTGTACTTAAAATATCAATTTTAAAGTTTTCTAACAGGTTTCCTATTTCCATCCCTGTAACACCACCATAACTAACTCCTTTTGAGTTTCTAATATAGGGATCTTGAACACCCTTTCCATTTTTAGCCTTGCTTCCCGAGTAGTTTCTACACATCTCACAAATCTCAACAGATGGTTTATGGGAGACATCTCCCGATTCCATGAGATTAAGTGTTGCTAGATATTCTTCCGAGATTCCTTTATGAAAAATGGTTCTTATTGCATCGTCCGGAAGGTCATTATATTTTGCTTTTTGTGAAACATAGGCAAACTGTTCCATGTAATATTCAAGACTCTTGTCTTCTAATTGTTGAATTTTAAAGATATCATTTCGAGAATCTTTAGGTTTGAAATAATCATGGTATTTCCTAACTAATACGGTCTTCATAACTTCCCAAGATCTGATACTAGATTCTTTTAATACCATGAACCACCTAAGTGCAAAATATTTAAGGGTGGCAGAGAATAGTTTTAATTTTTGAGAATCTTGCAAGTAGTTATAACTTCTGCACAAGGTTTCAAACTCAAAAGGAAGGTGTCTAGATCCTCACTGCTCTTACCATAAAGGTAGGTAGTGAAGAAGGTGGAATGCTCTTCATATTAACATTTTATATGGTATCCAGAATTGGAAACCCAAAAGTGGTTTCTGTCTGGTTTCCTACTTCTTCTCCCTCATCATTTATCACATGATTATGGTCCTTATGTTCATCCATACTGATTTGATTCCCAAAAAGAGAATACCTTCGTGGTTTTATTCTTGGAGATAATGAGGCATCCCAACGTTCTTTTTCAGGAGAGATATTTCTTCGACGGGAAAAATTATCTGCTATTTGGATTTCAGGGACTTTTCTCGAGCCTGTTGAAACTATTAGTTCAGAGGTTGTCATTTCAACTTGTGACACAACTAAGTCTATTGAACTTCCAAAGAGAGCATTCACATGTTCAGGGTCAATGACATCTATAAAGTTTGAATCCCCCGATGGTGGTAAAAATGCAAAATTTGTGTTGGCTGGTTTTGATGATGAGAAATTGGAAGGTTCGAGTGGTTTTACCTCCTTTCTTTCTAATGTTGGTGCCTCAACTTTTTGTTCTATGGTTTCCTCGATTCTTGTCTCTACTGAAACCAATTCATCTTTCTGGGTTGAGATATCTCCTACTTTTACCTTCCGATACTGTTTTGCAGAGTTTATAGGTGTACTATTTCTTCCTCCAAAAAGGTTAGAAGGAACTTTGGTTGGAAGTTTTGGATTGCTTTTAACATATCTACCCTTTGGATCCCTAGGTTTTTACATGAAAACAAAACAAAAATAAAACTGCGATTGGATTTGGGTGAACCTGTTATAACAGATGCGCAGGTTCTTACCTCTCATCTTAATGTTCCCCTACCACCACTAGCACTAATGTTCATAAACAATCTACTTCCTAATTATTTTCTACCTTTGGACAACTCCTTGGCAACAATGCAAAAAATGATGTGTAAATCATATACCTAATTTCCCTTAATTAAATTATTGACCAGGGCAAGTAAACTTTGAGTTGTAACACAGTATGAGTCAAGATAGAACAAGAGCTAACTGTTTATGTATTCCTACCACTATATTCTATGACTAAATCCTAGTACTAGAATGAGGTCTCGAAAGTGAATTGCACAAACAAAAGAGAGTAGTCTATCCTAGGGATCAACACTATGCTTTCAACTTGCAATTCTATTTTTAAAAGATGATGTAAAAGACTACAAGCAAACCAAAATCTATTTGAGATGTAGAGCTACTTATAAAAAACAATCTATGATTATGAAATGAGAATAATTTATGTTTTCCAAAAACAATTATTTAAAGTGAATTCTACTCTAAAATGGATTTTAAGACTAAACTAAGAGATCATCATTACTTCTACATTAAGGGAAATACGCAACATCATCTAGTTTTCACACTAATCTTATTGAAGAAGGTAAACAATATTATCTATCTATCCTATTCAAATGGACATCTTTTACCGTATACGATCGTGAATTATATCACGATGACATCTAAGTATGATGGCTATTTCAAATGGAGTGAATTCAACATTGACTTCTACATAAAAAATGTAAAGTGGAAACAAAAAAATCTATTGAAAACTTTGTCATTCACGGGATATCAATACACTACACACATGTTCTTGTAACCAATTAGACCTATAGACCTATGAATTAATCACTCAAAAGGACTCAGAATCATAAATTATACTGTCATACTTAAACTGGAAATGTATTCACAAAGATATGATGATTACATAGTCCTGCAAGGATTATCTTAAGATATTCACAATACAAGTTAAATGGGATATGAACAATCTCTTAATAAATATGCATAATTTTTTAAGTGAATGACTTGCACAGGAGACGTACACACTTTATAGCACAGTTGCAATAATTAAAAGAGAGTATATACAATCGTGACACGGTTAGAAAGACATCTGTAGTTAAAAATAAGCTTGAATGAGTAACCTGCAAGAAAGAAGATATAAATATCTTAATTTAAATACACAATAAGATAAAAATGCACAAACTACTGGTGCCCCCCCCAAGTAGTTGTGGTACTCCAGCTTATAAAACAATCACGATTTTCAATACATCAACTAAGATTATATTAAAATCAAGAATGTATGTAACAGTGAAAAGTTCTCAACAGTACAACAATTCTCTGTTCTGTGGCTTCAGGTATATATAGAGTTTTTTACAATGGAGAGGTCGACCACTTAAAGGGTCGACACTCTTCAAAAACAAAAATCATTAACCTCCATTAATGGATAATAACATACAACATCTTATTAAGTTTAGAAGCTCGAATATAGGGGCGAATTCCAATTGCTCAAATCAAGGTAAGAGAGGAACCATAGAAGGAAGATGCTAATAGACACAAAACCCATGTTTTACATTCGCAAGAAAAATCCTACAAATATGCCAACTAACGACCCTGCTGCACTCTGTGTTCTGGATTAAGTGCCGGATGAAGGTCTAGATTCGCCTAATATAAATTCGGGCTACTGGATGAAGGACCATGTTGAGGAAAAGGTATGGAAAACCTTACTCAAGCATTTTCAGATCTTGTCGAGCTAAGACAAGATAGTTGGGAATGTCACTCGTGGTTTATAGCCTAAAAAACAATCGCTTGATCCACAAGTATTAATTACAAAGGACCAAAGCTGATTTTTATATGTTGTATATTTCAATGTGAGCGAAGTAAACTCGAACAAAGTTGTATAAATGTGTACATAAATTATACAAATGTATATATGGAGATCAAAGCAAAAGAATGAACCAAATCAATAAAACACATGTGTGAGACTGAAACAATAATCCGATTTTTCATTTATTTCATTTTGAGATACAAAAACTGAGTTCTCTCTTCAAACCCTTGTGAGGGTAGGGACCAAAATCAAACTTAGAAGCCTTCGTTGGGCACCCTACAAAAAGACTCTGACAATCAAGAAGAAAACCAAAGCTAAAGACCTGGATCAGCTTGCCACAAACTGTTGTCACTTGACTCTGCAAGATATTATTTATCAGCCACGAAAGTCAATTCATGCATAAACAAGAATACCAAGACTATCAAAGATAAATCATACACCTTCAAAACAAGCTGCTGAAATATGTGATTTGGTTTTTGAATCCTGCTGCCTTCAGTAAGATCCTGCTGTCATCAAGAGGATTAAGGTTTCTAGTAAACTCAGAATGAATGGATATTAAAAGTATCTCACTAGTATAGAGAAAACCTTATGGTTGTAGTTCTCCTTATATTCTCTCCCTTGTCTCTTCATTTGATTGAACTTTTATTCTTTCTCAATAAGTTATGGTAGTTGAACTAACTTTCTTTAGTTAAGTCAAATAAACCTAACTAATTAGTTTGAGACAAAATAATAATAATAATATATAAATAAGGGTCTTCAAATAATAACTAAATAGGTGGGACCCCTTATGACTCCCAATTATTTCCTTTTATAACTATCTGGCATAACAAATATCATAATCATTTAATTCAAAAATATCTCCTTATAACTCTTGCTTCATATATATATGCTCAAATGATAAATATCAACAAAATGTAATATAATCATGTTCCAAAAAATAACATTATATCCAAGCTGTCCAATAAAAAATGCTCAAATAAATGTTGTTGTCTAGAACAATGTCAAATATATGTTTGTTGTTCAAAACTTAATCAAAATAAAAATACTGTGTAAAACAACCTCAATCATCAAAATCCATATTTACTATGTGAGGCATTAGGTCTCTTCTCATTGTTGTCCCCTTCTGATTTTTCTGTGGAAGCCTTTGACTGGTTAGAGCCTTGAGGCTGAATTGCACTAATGACATGAGAATAATCAACCTTAAGATGTAGTCAAGAGGAGACTGATTTGGAAGACTCTTTGGATGAGTTGGTGTGAGTGTTTATTTCTTTTCCCTTGTCCTGCACGGGCTCGGGGACATCTGTTTTCAATCTTTTGATGGCATGTGATGACTGCACAGGTGAGAGGGTAGGATCAACTTGGACAACTTGACTTTTTTGTGGTGGCAAGGGTGGAAATGATGCAGTGGGCCAACGATGGTGGTGAACAATAGGTTGGTGGACAATCTCCTTCCAACCATCGTTGGTAGGCGGTTCTGGTTGCATCAACACATGGGGAGGGACTAGAATGGAAGGAATATTTTGATGTGATTGGAAGGGAGGTCTTTCTAGCCGGGGATGGAAGAGTCCTTGGTGTACTAGGTTGAAGAAACCAACTTGGAAAATATTGTTCAATTCCTGTGGGTCAACATCAAAATGTATAGAGAACCGAGGTCTTCTGTGACCCCTTTGCCAATTTCCCCTACCTATGTTACCTCTACCATTACTGCCCCTACTGAAAAAAATCATCCTAAAGCAAATATTCAATGAGTCATTAACAATTCTTAATAATCCATACATGAAACTATACTTAAATAAAATCAAGAGTTGGCTCTATTAGTTACCACATAACACATGCAATTCATCCATAAAAATTCCATTAATCAATTTCCACATAAACATGGATTGATAGGGTCATTGGGAATATGAGGGGTTCGTAGTGTGCATAAAATGGTAGCATGGAAGGGAAAAGATACATGGATATTGTTCAAACAATCATAAAAATAATCAACTGTGTATATAACCAACTCTCAAAACACCAATCATCAATTAACCTCCATCTCCATTTCTTTTATTTTCATATAGACTTTTCCTTAAAAATGAGTAATAATAGGACATGGAGTGTAAAAAGTGTAAGTGGGATAATGAGGGGGGTGTAATGTGTGTAAGATGGTATAATGGAAGGGACTCCCATGGTTATTGTTCTATAATTATCCAAAAAAATAATGCCATCACCGTAATAACCAAAATCCCAAACACTTTCCTGTTTCGAAATCAAAATCCAATACTATGTTTCAAAATTCCAATATTGGTGCTCAACTCCACTATTGTTCACTTTTTAATTTGAAATTACATTTCATAGAGTTCATTTTATAAATTATTGCCAAAGAAACATTCAAGAGTGATAACACAACTTGTGCACAATAGAGTCAAGAAGGCACAGTATCCAAACAACTAACACAAACCATCAAGGTATGGACAGGCTGGGTCCAAATCATTACCATCAGTATTCTTTTAACCACTATCGAGTTTCTCGAACTCAACCCAAAAGGAATTGAGAATTCACAAAACAAAACTTCTGAAATTCACTTTTATTTATGTTTGCAGAAATCATTCCACACATATATTATTCATCCATAGAGGTATTCTATCCATATAAAAATCGACCACCTCGAGCACGCTAACACAACAGGTAATATATATTAAACACCATTCTTACAACGTTGTCATCACCTCAATACTGCCACATAATAGACTGTGTTTTAAAAAATAAGTGGACTTAGTATTAACTCTTAAGTAACAAATTGACAAAAACCTCATGACAAGGAGATGCAAACAACTCCTCTATCAAATGTTGGGTTAGACACCCTTACATAATTATTCAAACGTAGGGTTTAAGATATCATTCATCTACTGCAATGAGGCATGGGAGAGAAATCAGGCAAACACTTTGAGGATTTAGCCAAAAGAATGTTTCAACAGTCTTATTACCACCATAAGTTTCCATAGTCTTATTCACAAACCCCTTATGAAGGACACAAGAAAAATATCCATGATAGCCATATAAATAATTGAGGGGCAGAGTCTAAATATAATCCAAAGGCCGCGAGCAATGACACCATTTTGTATCAGGAATGCAAGAAACAACAAAAAGTCAGAGGCAAGGCAGACCCAAAATACTTCCCCACAAGCTTCCCCACAAGTAAAGCAACATATCAACCACAATTACATCAACATAGAGAAACATTCACACATCATTCAATTGTGAATTCACTTGCATATACCACAAAGACCAACTTCATCCAATACATAGTTGAAATAGCCATACACCATAAACCTTGGAAAATCACAGATAATAAGCAAATGCAAGACCAACTTTTGATTTGATTAATGAGCAGAGTAAGAATTCATGGATGGAGAAGCAAGAAACCTCATACTTGGGTGCAAGAATGCCAAGGAAAATCGACAAAGTCCGAACACTTCTTCCATGGCCGATCAAAACGAAGGTATCAACAACTAACAAAAATGACCAAATGAAAAATAAAAAGGGTGGAGACCCTCGAGGTAGGTTAGAGCAACGTGCAATTACTGCACTTTGTATCCACACTTACTCCAACCATCGCAAGTATGAGCGAGCTAGCCATACAACGCATAACCCACTAATTCCATAACAATTCAATGCAAGTTGGATAGACCACCACTTTCATATGTTTCCAAACTTAATGTGAGCGCCAACTTTTGAGCACCAATATAATATATGTCAACACTAGCTAGGGAGACCATGTCCCAACTTTTAAACTTCAAACTTTAAACAATGGCGCATAACCCTTTTAACAAGAAATCCACAATACCATTATCATCTACTACAAGCTTGGAGTTTAGATCACCATTTAAATTGAGTGCAACAGAATAAAACTTGTGATAATCATCAAAACAACATCATTTCTCTTTTAATCACATGACCTATAAAATTTGTCGTTTGCTCATTTATTTCAAAGATTGATTTATAAACAATAACTGTAGCATTCATTTCGCAACCAAGTCACGAGCAAGAAAAATAACTCATCCTTCCTTCATATTCACACACGGGGTCCCACCTATCTAGTATATTATTAATTATACAAAAATAATAAGGCATTGCAACCAATTTGCATGCAGGTACCCTATGTTGCACTTTTGGGCGTCAACAAACCAAATCACACCTTTGACTTGTTTAACAAAAGAACAAGGTGTCAAATGATTATACCCCTTTAATTAAATGTAAAATTATCATTAAACTATCAAAATGAATACAAAATGCACCTCATTCATACCCCATAGCGAAATGATGAAAGGAACTTGATAACAAGCTCAAAAAGGATAATGGAGATATGAAATGCATGATTTTCATATACAAAAAGAGGCTTGGAACAGAGAAAAAGTAGGCAAAATATGGAGTCATCACTTGGGTAAACGCTTCAATGAAGTTTCCGGATGAGATCAAGGCTCCTTAAAGGGTGGAAAGTGTAATTAGGGAAAGGTGGAGTCACCAGATGAGCCTCAAGAAGATCTCATCAAGGGTGGAAGGGAACGTCCTTTAGGTGGAGTCGACAGGAAAGCTAGGGAAAGGATTTGGGATACCTTTTCAAAGTGTCGTTAGGGTTTAGAAGAGGATTCAAAATTCATCCTCGGCAATGGCGCCACAATATTATCGCACAAACTGTAGGTTGGGAAAAGCTCGATCCAATCCATAAGATGGTGACAACTAGGAGAATACCTACCCACTATCACCTCATATAGGTATTCTCGTCACTTTAGAGGTGAAGTGATCACCTAAAGGGGGGAATCCTGGGTGACCCTAGGGGGAAATGAGATGGAAAGTGATAGTTATGAATGGATGCCTATATAGGTCAAGTTTCTAAATGGAGAGTGGCTTGAAAACTAACTCTGGAGGTGGTTTATTATTGCCAAGTGTTTGAGCACCTGCAAAAGATGGCTGTACCCACCCGAGACACAAGAAAAGACAAAATACAACCTAAAGAATCCAATGGACAAGCAAGTTAAGCTTGTTTCCCCTATTTTCAACAGTAAAAAAGAATATATATCAACAAATAAATGATATTTAAAAGTTGCTAATAAGATGCTAAAAGTCTAGTAAATGATGCAAGAGATAAGCTAGGAAGTACTAGAATAACTCAAGTACGAAAGCATAAGACTTTAACAACAAAACAAGGTTGTTGTAAACAAGTATTGCAGAGATATATTATCAGCCTTATGGCTGTAGCAAAATATTGCTACAAAATAAAATTTCAACCCACAAAAAGTATAAGTAAACCACCCTAAAAGCGCATTGAGATTAATAGAGTATTATGGTAGTTTGCTAGCAAATTCTGACAGTTGAAATGTGAGTTATGAATAAAAAAGAGAATGTTTTGCTGCAGACCTAATGGATGTAGCTTTAATTTAGTTACACCAACAAATTTCTTGGCTAAAATAGAATGCCCTTAGGTCACATGAATTCTTATAACAAGTATAAAATAATCCAACTTGAACAGATCCAATATATCTCAAAATCACATATACCAATGCAAACGATTTATTTCTCCAATGCAATAAAACATTAGTGCCTTTCCAAATGGGTTGTGGATTCTTCTTATATTAGATTAGGACTTCTAAATCTCAAGGGGTGTTATCCCTTTTACTCCCTTAAGATAGCAACCCTAACAAGGTAAATTCTAGGAGGGTGTAAGCCCTTTTACTCCTCCTAGCAACCTTTGCAATAGCCTTTTCAACAAACAATAATGATACAAATTGGTGGAGGTTGTAAATACTTATACTCCTCCAAGGATCTAGCCAATAACAAGAATGGAACGAGAAAGAAACCTAACAAAGTGTAAATTTTACTTACCAATTCCAAGAAATGCCAATACAAAACCCTAGTTACCAAGCAATTTTCATCACCAAAGCAAAGAGAAAGAGCCTCCAAGATTAGATCACCACTTCACTTCATTAGACAAGATAGGAACCATATCAAAGAAGAGGGTGACAGTTAATTTTCCCAAGACGGGCGAAAATTTTAGCTAGTAAGGCTTCTCACAATGGGAGAGCTATGATAAAATGAGATAGAAATGATCTCTATTTATACAAAAACCTTTAATAAGAGTTCATCCACAAAACTTAGGGTAAACCACAANTGGGTGACCCTAGGGGGAAATGAGATGGAAAGTGATACTTATGAATGGATGCCCCTATAGGTCAAGTTTCTAAATGGAGAGTGGCTTGACAACTAACTCTGGAGGTGGTTTATTATTGCCAAGTGTTTGAGCACCTGCAAAAGATGGTTGTACCCACCCGAGACACAAGAAAATACAAGATACAACCTAAAGAATCCAATGGACAAGCAAGTTAAGCTTGTTTCCCCTATTTTCAACAATAAAAAATAATATATATCAACAAATAAATGATATTTAAAAGTTGCTAATAAGATGCTAAAAGTCTAGTAAATGATGCAAGAGATAAGCTAGCAAGAACTAGAATAACTCAAGTATGAAAGCATAAGACTTTAACAACAAAAAAAGGTTGTTGTAAACAAGTATTGCAGAGATATATTATCAGCCTTATGGCTGTAGCAAAATATTGCTACAAAAGAAAATTTCAACCCACAAAAAGTATAAGTAAACCACCCTAAAAGCGCATTGAGATTAATAGAGTATTATGGCAGTTTGCTAGCAAATTCTGACGGTTGAAATGTGAGTTATGAATAAAAAAGGGAATGTTTTGCTGCAGACCTAATGGATGTAGATTTAATTTAGTTACAACAACAAATTTCTTGGCTAAAATAGAATGCCCTTAGGGCACATGAATGCTTATAACAAGTATAAAATAATCCAACTTGAACAAATCCAATATATCTCAAAATCACGTTTACCAATGCAAACGATTTATTTCTCCAATGAAATAAAACATTAGTGCCTTTCCAAATGGGTTGTGGATTCTTCTTATATTAGGTTAGGACTTCTAAATATCAAGGGGTGTTATCCCTTTTACTCCCTTGAGATAGCAACCCTAACAAGGTAAATTCTAGGAGGGTGTAAACCCTTTTACTCCTCCTAGCAACCTTTGCAATAGCCTTTTCAACAAACAATAATGATACAAATTGGTGGAGGTTGTAAATACTTATACTCCTCCAAGGATCTAGCCAATAACAAGCATGGAACGAGAAAGAAACCTAACAAAGTGTAAATTTTACTTACCAATTCCAAGAAATGCCAATACAAAACCCTAGTTACCAAGAAATTTTCATCACCAAAGCAAAGAGAAAGAGCCTCCAAGAGTAGATCACCACTTCACTTCATTAGACAAGATAGGAACCATATCAAAAAAGAGGGTGAGAGTTAATTTTCCCAAGACGGGTGAAAATTTCAGCTAGTAAGGCTTCTCACAATGGGAGAGCTATGATAAAATGAGATAGAAATGATCTCTATTTATACAAAAACCTTTAATAAGAGTTCATCCACAAAACTTAGGGTAAACCACAAATTAAGGGGACAAAACCCCTTACTTTCCCCCCTTACAATTGAAAATTAGATTTTGCACAATAGAAACCCTAGAAAAAGCATGACGTCACCCCTTTAGGGCAACATTTTGGCATCTTTGGCAAGTCATTGAGGTTGTGATGAGACATTGGGCCTCCAAAGGCCTTCTTCCAAGGTGATAGGGTCCTCTCTCCACCAAGTCAAGGCTTCCTCACTAAATGATGCAATGTGTCCATTCACCACCGAACCCTAACCCATGCATGACGTCAAACCATCAAAGTATGATGTTTTAGCCTCCAAAGGCAAAACTTTGGGCTAGTAGGGGCATGGGTAAGGTCCTCCAAGGAGTCTCTCAAGCCTCCAAAGGTTGTCATCATCATCTAGAGTGCGGGTCATGGTATCCAAATGGTGGGCTTCAAGCCCTAAGGGAGCCCAAGCCAAGCTTGTTCTTCCAAATCTGTCCACCAAACAAGGTCCTACAAAGACAATGAATATTCCCTCCAAGGATCTCAAGTCAAATGCATCATGATAAGTAACTCAAGTCAATAAAAGAGCCACCTAAGAACATGCATAAAAAACCGCCTCATAAAAATAAACAAGTGCTCAAAGACCCTATGTAACTTGCCAAGTATGGGTATGGGAGGGTTGACAAGGTGACCTATTGAGCGAATCGTTTCCTAGGTCAAGGAGTGTTTTCCGAGTGGAACCTCTTTCTGCGACATGTGAAAAAAATGATATGGATGGGGGAAAGACTCTTGGGCATGGGGTTCATGACATACAAAGGATCATAGTGTCTCATTTATGGGTGCCTTTGTAGAGGGTTTGTTTCACCTTCGTTTTTAATGCATCCTTTTTCCAAGCCCATTTGTTTCGATTAGTTAATTAGAGTCCAAATGTTGGGTACTCCCTAATAGTGAATCAAATAGCTTGGGGGGAAATACCACAATTTCACTTGAAGGGAGAAGAACACATAGTTCCATGGGGTTATAGTCTAACTTGTAACACACTTTGTGTAAATCCCTCAATCAAGTGGGACATTTATATTATGTGTTTGCTTTTGTAGGTCATTGATTTTTTAGGAGAAGTGTTTCATTGCTATCAAGACCTCTTTGGGCGAGCATCAGGAAGGTTCATAAGTAGGATTTTATCTTTTTCCAGCTATCTCCCCTCTGGGCCTTCAACCCCTTCTTCCCATGAAACGAGGGACAACCCCTTCTTGGGTCAGTACACCCGAAATTCCCCAAAGATAAGGAGATGAGGGGATGAATTTTGAAAAGTGATAAGTATGGTCAGGAATGACACGATGACTCATCAAAAGGACCTCCCAGTAGCAGCCCTATCCCTAAGGGTGACCCACTAACTAGGGAGTAATGTCAACCACCAAAGTGAAGCACGGAAAAGAGGATAATGTCCAAGCAAACATCACATAATCAAAAGAAAAAATAGATGCAACAAAATCAAATGCCTCAAATATTGAAATGACACTCACCGTAATACCTAACTTGTACCTCATGGAGAAAGACCCAATGTCTTCCAGAGGCCATCTAATGTGGTGGATTCCATCGTGACGAACCTGGAGCTGTGGTGGTGAGGTGGGTCTCTGTTTATGCAAGTGGGCACTGCTGGTGAAGTTGTCTCTCGGTAGTCCATCTCTGCAACCTGAGAGCCTCGAGACATCATCTCCTTAGTTATCCCTAGGAGTTGAGGATTAATGCTAGCATGGAAATGATTGATTCCACATGCCCCAAAATAAACAAATGGTAGTGTTGAAGTGAATCAAGGGATGAATACATGAGACAAGGAAAGGACCTTGTGTTATCTTTGTTGTGGAGCCATTGCTAGAGTACGAGTTCCACATCAAGCCAAGTGGGGTGGAAATGAGTTAAAATGTTGTCTTCAACCTCCTTTAGTGGCCTCAAATAATGCTAACAAATTAAAAATTCAATTATCACTGATGGAAAGAGAAGTGAGACTGTAATTAATCTGTAATTGAGGGATTGAGAGTACACACAATTCACCGACACATATTCATACCGTGAAATTTAAATGGTTACTCCTCTACAATTCAAATTTGTTGACATATTAATTGAGTCTTTGTTTACACATTATGAATTAAGTGTTTGATGATAAAATCCAACGTGTGAAGGTCACGAGTAAGAAGCCAAATTGCCCCAGATTGGAAGGAATTTTGTTTTAATTTCCAATGAATAGTTTGCACTTCTAGAATAGAAACCCTAGTGTCCAATCAAATTCTCAATTACATGGTTATACAAAGAATGGGTCACATACCATTACAACATTGAGGTCGTTTGGCTGTATCATGATATTTCTCAGCGCATACATAGACTCAACAAAACTAATAAATGGAATTTAGAGTGCAAACGACGAGTCAAAACGAAAACGAGATGAAGAAATCAACTGTGTATATAAACAATGGCCAAGGCACTGAGGATGAAGGTGATTATGCCCATATCGATTCACCTCATTTTAATGCAGATCAATTTCATGCCTTATGTAGGTAACGATTAGCGTACACAGTTAGTGATAGGACCAATGAACGGGCTGTGACGAATGAACGGACTATGGGATATGATTTCCATAGTGTGCCCCCAACTAACAACTCAAATTTCGATGATAACTACAGTGAGGAATATCATTCTCATCTCATCACTATGAAATTAACAAAACCAGAGAAACAATTTGGGAGTTGTGATGGTAAGACTTAGCAACACAACCAAATATCCATCACACTGGGCATATTAGAAATTAATAAACCCACAAGAGCCATGAAATCAAAACATTTACACACAAATTTCACATTTGGCAGGAACTTTTATTATGCTCAAGAGAAAATTACAAATGGGTGAGATATACACAGACTTTGTGTATTTCTAGTCACTATCAAGACAAAAATTGTAGTAGGCCATGGCTCAGAGACACCTTCGCTTATAGTGAACAAGCACATTAACTCCTTCATCCAGTCAACCTCAAATGGCTACCTCGTTTGAGCTCTAATTTCTGCTAATGTCCTTCCCTCTTTCTCCTCACAATTCCTTCTTGGCTACAACCTTCATTCTTTTAATGCGATGCCTTTGGAAGGCCAACCGCCACATGGTTCGTTTTTACTTCCAATTTTGTCGAAAAAGACAAAATGAAATGAAAAAACATAATTACAAGTTTATTATAATTTTACAATAGAATTTAGGCAAGGATCCAATTCATATCACACCTCCCCATTTGTAGTCTTTTGGTCCCCAAAAGTTTCAACTCCTTCAATCTTATTCTACTATCATCAAGTAGACTCCGACAAATGTGAAAGAAAGAATGTCCCTATTGTAGGATGGAATATAAGAGTTGAGTAGGGGTTGTCTTTGACAGAACCTTGATGTCCTTGTCATGGTTGTGTATGACATTCACTACTACGAAAGGTCATCGAACAACCACTTCTCCTTGGGATGCAAGTTCCAACAACTCCTCTTTCCCCTTGACCTTGAATCTCCAAGATTTCTTCTTGGTTGTCAGGTTATTGGGATGGAGTTCTGGGTGAAGCTTCCAATATTTGGCCTCCCAATGTCCAGTCAATATATAATATTGGTAATAGTTCTTGCATGGGCTACTTGGTCTTCTAGAGTGCCAACAATCGCTAGTCTTATGGCCCCTTTTCTTTCAACAAAAACAAACTATTCCATACCTCTTTGGTTTGTGATGATGCTTGGTAGCTTGGTTGCTTGGTTCCCCAAGAGTTGGAGTGAATATAGATGGTTGAACCATCTATTTGTTGCCCTCTTCCAAGCTTCTACAAGCAGATTTGAGTGGCTTGTTACAAATGGATTCTTTTTTGGTCCCTCTTGCCTTGAATAAAGTAGTTTGAGATGCACTTGTGTTGGCTTCTTGTCCATTGAATCCTAGGCCTTCATGCTTAGGCCTTTGTTGAGATAAAATAAGAATCAAAATCCCTTGGCCTTCCTTGCCTATCCCTTGGCGATCATATCCCATTTGCCTCATGAGCTTAGAACCGATGCCTTTAGTGTGCTTCTCAAAGTCCCCAAAGGTTTCTTGAGAAAGGGTCTTTGAAGGTGAGTTTACCATAGTTGTATTCGTCATCGTACTAGATTTGAAAGTGGGCATGGAAGGGGATTTCCTGGTCTCTTGGACAATTGTTTCTAACTTCTTCAAGCCCTCTTCATTCGCTTCCAAGTCCTGGTATATGTGAACAATGACCTCCGTGAATTTCTTCTCCTACCAATTATCCAGCTCAATTAATTTCTCCCCCAACTGTACAAGCTGCAATATGCTCTTGTCTAATTCTACCCTCATGGCGATGAAGGAGTCTGGCGCTTGGAAATCTCTTTCTCTAGCTCATATCCTCTATCTCCAATACCAACTTCCTTATTGGATCTTCCTGTTGAAGTCTCCCAACTCTTCTAGCTTCTCCCTATTCAAGGATTTTCCCATTGCAACTTTCTCAAGGTCTATGGTGAACCTTCTCTGATACCATATGATCTGTAATCGAGGGACTAAGAGTCCACACAATTCACTAACATAGATTTGTACCATGGAGTTTAAATGGTTACTCCTTTGCAATTTGAATGTGTTGACATATTAATTAAGTCTTTTTTTACACATTATGAATTAAGTGTTTGAGCATCAAATACAACATGTCAAGGTCATGGGTAAGATGCCAAATTACCCTGGATTGAAGGGCGTTTTGTTTTAATTTCCACTAAACAATTTTCACTTCTCCAATAGAAATGCTAGTGTCCAGTCAAATTCCCAATTACTTGGTTATACAAAGAATGGGTTGCATATCAATACAACATTGAGGTCATTTAGTTGTATCATGGTATTGCTCAGTGCATACATAGACTCATCAAATCTAATAAAGGGATTGTAGATTGCAAACGATGAATCAAAACGAAAGCCAGATGAAGAAATCGACTTGTCTATATAGACAATGGCCAAGGCATCGAGGATCAAGGTGATTATGCCCATATCGATTCACCTCATTTTAATGCATATCAACTTCATGCCTTCTATAAGTAACGATTGGCGTACACAGTTAGTGACATGACCAATGAATGGGCTGTGACCAATGAAAGAACTGTGGAATATGATTTCCATGGTTGCGCCCAACTAACAACTCAAATTTCGATGCTAACTATGGTGAGGAATACCATTCTCATCTCATCCCTATGAAATTAGCAAAACTAGAGAAACAGTTCGAGAGTTGTTGGGGTAAGACTTAACAACACAACCAAATATCCATCACACATAGCATATAAGAAATTAATAAACCCACAAGAGCCATGAAATAAAAACTTTTACACACATATTTCACATTTGAGTGGAACTTTTATTATTCTTAGGAGAAAATTACAAATGGGTGAGCTATACACATACTTTGTGTATTAATACTAATTTTGAAGACCAAAATTGCAGTAGGCCATGGCTTAGAGACATCTTCGCTTAGAGTGAGTAGGCACATTAACTCATTTGTCCACTCAACTCAAGTGGCTACCCTCTACGAGCTCTAATGCATGCTAATGTCCTTCCCTCTTTCTCTTCTCTTTGTCTTCTTGGCTACATCCTTCATTCTTTTAATGCACTGCCTTTGGAAGGTCAACCGTCACATGGTTTGTTTCCACTTCCAATTTTTCCAAAAAAGAAAAATGAAATGAAAAAAATAATTACAAGTTTATTATAATTTTACAACAAAATTTAGGCAAGGATCCAATTCGGATCACACCTCCCTATTTGCAGGCTTTTTGTCGCCAAAAGCTTCAACTACTTCAATCTTCTTCTTTTACTATCATCAAGCAGGCTCTGACAAAGCGCTGAGTAGGGGTTTCCTTTGGCATAATCCTGTTGTCCTTCTCATGGATATGTATGACATTCACTATTGCAGTAGATCGTCGGATGACCATTGGTCCTTGGGCTGCAAGTTCCAACAACTCCTCTTTCCCCTTGACCTTGAATATTTAATCTTTCTTATTGGTTGTCTGGTTCTTGGGATGGATTTCTGGGTGAAGCCTCCAACATTTGGCCTCTCAATGGCCAGTCAATCTACAATATTGGAAATATTTCTTGCATGGGATGCTTGGCCTTCTAGAGTGCAAACAATCACTAACCTTATGACCCCTTTTCTTGCAACAGAAAAAAAACTATGCCATACCTCTTTGGTTTGTGATGATGCTTGGAAGCTTGGTTGCTTGGTTCCCAAAGTGATCCAACATGATCTCTGTGGCCACCCACCTTGTCCAACTGGATCAAAACAGTTTTTTGGCAACTTACTATTTTTAGCATTTTTTCGGTTCTTGAACTTCTGGGGCCATTTTGAGGGCACAAACGACGCCTTTTGGTGATCAATCACTTCAATGATAGCCAAAGGCTCTCATTGACCCCCCTAAATGAAGCTCCTCATCAATACCTTTCCAATGAGCTACCGTGCACCCTAAACGAAGATCATATGCAAAAGTTACAACCCAGGGAAATTGATCTACTAACTTACCCCAACGGGGCCCACATGACTTTTGGCGCTTCATCTCCCAGTGTTAGGTTTTTGGACGTCTAGGGTTTTGGAATTCATGTTTATTGTAAAAAGGCCTTCAAAGTCTCATTGTACTCATCTTCTTGCAAATGAGCGTAGCCGTCACATCTCTTCTTAGAGATAAGCTGCCACCATTCTAGCAAACTTGTTTTCAGTCTACATTTTACAATTTTCAACATATTTCTTATTTAATAGAAGCCAAGTTTTACTATATCTCTATGTTAATATTATAAATATGTGGTTTCATTTCGTTCCTCTCATAAATCCGAATCAATGGTATCAGAGTGGTCTGCTCCTTCTCATTTTTTTAATGCATGTCCCTGACGCGGATAGGGTATAGAGAGCTGGGTCTCAAGCTTGTTTCTCTTGAGGAAAACTACTCTCACAAGCCCAAAAAAATATCCATGGAGGGCGGAAAGAAAGACGACGGGACAAGAGATCCTTTCAAAATGTTACGTAAGGAATTCCTTGAGTGACAGAGGAACGAGATGATGGACAACTTTGGACAAATCCTTCGACAACTACCGACAAGCGACACATCCACCTCAAGCGGAGGCCCCACCCCCTTCAAGGTATAGATCAATTTTTATTTTTCTATATTTGAAGGTCAAATAGATGCCGATGCCTTAGATAAATGGTTAAACCTTCTAGAAGGGTATTTTTCTGTCCACAACATTTTCGATACAAAAAATATTACATTTGTGTTCGTCAAGGTTGTCCCCCTTGTCAAAGATTGGTGGGAGACTTTCTATGAGCAAATGGAAATAGAGGGATCCACATTATTTGCAGTTGCACCCACTTGGGGTTAGTTCAGGGATGCTATTAAGAAATGATAGTACCATGTTGGAAGTTATGACGACTTGTATACAAGATGGACCACACTGCAACATGAAAGAGAGCAAACAATACCAGAGTTCACTAATGTCTTCCATACCTTGCACACCAAGCTGGGTATCAAAAATTCTGAGTGACATATGGTGTTCAAGTACTACGACAGTCTGCATAGATACATCTAGACAAAAATGGAGTTTTTGGACATCTCATCCTTGGGTGTGACCTATCGATATGCCGTCAAAATCGAGCAGAAGCTGAAACAAAAGATGCAGCAGTTTGGGTATGGGAACCCCTCACAACAGAAGTAGGGCAAGGGAAGCCCCAACCTGTAGAACAAAGGAGAAAGAAAATATGGGAAACCTCAGGACAACCTCAAGATAATAAATCCAAGACGCAAGAAAAAAAGGACAATGGGAAGATGAAGAAAGATACCGGGAAGTATTGCGACTTCCATAAGGTCCCCTCGCATCACACTGTTGATTTCCGCTCAAAGTAGTCACTTGTGGATGAGGTAAAAGCCTCTGAATCAGATGCATGTTCTGACTCAGACTCAGAACCAAAAAAGGGGAGACAGATCATTGACGTGGAACCCAATGCCACCATTACTACCACCAAGATCCATCCCAGTGAACCTGATGAGCCAGAGTAAGAAGTTGAGTGCCCTTTCTATTCACAGATGTGGGTAAAAGGCACTCCACTCCACTTCATCATCGATAGCGGTAGCCATAATAACCTCATCTCAGCAGAGGTCATCCAATGACTAACCCTATCGACAACGCCACATCCGAAATCCTACACCATTGGATGGCTCCGTTAAGGAAGCGATCTTCGCGTCAACCAACAGATCCAAGAACTTCTCCACAAGGGGCACATCCGACCCATCTCATCACCTTGTGGAAGCCCAATCGTGCTAGTGTAGAAGAAATACGGGACTTGGTGACTATGCATCGATTATTAGGCCCTAAATAAAATCACAATCAAGAACTGGTACCTGATTCCCCGAATCGACAATCTCCTTGATCAGCTCAAGGGGGCCAAATACCTCAGTAAGATTGATATGAAGTATGGCTACCATCAGGTCCCAATAGAACCGATAGATGTATGGAAAACTTCCTTCAAGTCAAAATAAGGTCTTTTTGAATGGTTGGTCATGCCCTTTGGTTTGACAAATGCCCCAACAACTTTCATGAGGATGAAGGATGATATTTTGTGGCCTTTCACTATTTCTTTTGTGGTGGTGTATGTGGATGAAATCCTCATCTACAACAAGACTTGGGAAGAACACTTGCAGCATATTCAACAGGTTCTACATACTCTGTGATAGCACACGCTATATGTCAACTTGGAAAAATGCTCATTTGACATGGACAGGGTCTAATACCTCAGCTACATTGTTGATGCACATGGTGTGCATGTTGATCCAGCCAAGATCCAAGTCATCCATGACTGGCCAACCCCAACCATGCTCACTGAGCTTCGAAGCTTCTTAGGCCTTGCCAATTTCTATTGAAGGTTCGTGTTGGGATTCTCCCATATTACATGGGCCCTCAACCAAACAACTAGAGGTGGTGGTAAGGTAAAATTTGTGTGGGGCCTTTCTCAACAGAAAGCATTCGATGATTTAAAGAAGGGCTTGTGCTCCGCCCGAGTTCTTTCATTACCTTACCTGCAACAACCCTTTGAGATCGAGACAGATGCTTTAGAATATGATGTGGACACAATCATCACTCAACACGACCACCCTGTAGTCTATCATAGTGAGACATTATCAGATGTCGTCCATAAGTACCCTACTTACGACAAAGAAATGTACTCCATTATGCAAGCCTGCCGCCAGTGGAGGAATTACATTCTCAGGAAGGAGACAATCATCCACATTGATCATAAGTTGCTGCAATTCATGAAGATACAAGGCAAATTGCAAAATGACCGCCATCGGAAGTGGTCCACATATTTGCAGCAGTTCCACCTCAACATCAAGTATAAAACAAAAAGTACCAACCGAGTCGCTGATTTCCTCAGATGACCTCTAGTCAGGGCACTCACCAAAGTTCTTAATTCTTGCAGCCACGATACCTCCAAATGGCCCCACCTCCATGAGACACATCCTAACTTCGCCAACACCTACCAGATGTTGGGTGAAAGAACAACTGTCACAAATTTCCATATCTAGGATGGGATGTTGTGCCATTTGGGCCATCTATGCATTCCATAAAGCGAGTGAGTGAAGCTGATTTGCGAAGCCCACTACAATCGGGTGGCAAGACACTTTAGCATGGAAAAGACAATGGCAGTGTTGCAACGACATTTCTACTAACTGAAACTTCGACATGATGTCAGCAAATATATCCGGTGCTACACTTCCTACCCTATTTCCAAACCAACCATTAAGAAACAAGGCCTGTACACTCCTCTGCTTACTCCTGACGGGCCCTGAGAATCCATTTCGATGGACTGCATGTAGGGTCTTCCATCCACCAAGAGGGGAAATGACTGTGTTTTTGAGGTTATTGATTTATTTTCTAATATGGCAATTCTGGGCGCTTGCAAGAAGAGCATCACAATGGAGGCCATTTCCAAGCTCCTCTTTGAGCAAGTGTGGGTACACTTTGGGATACCACAAACCATTATCTCAGATCGGGATAGCTAGTTCGTCAACACATTGTAGTCGAGCCTCTCATCACTTCTGGACACCAAGCTCACTAAGTCCACTTCCTTCCACCCCCATATGGATTGCCAAATCGAGGTTGTTAACCGGATGATCATGCACATATTGCACATGTACAATTCCAAGCACCCCTGCACCTGGGATGAGAGTCTTCCCTATGTTAATAATAACTAGAACAAAGCCATACATAGCTCAACCGACCACATCCCATTTTAAGTGGGATTGGGATTTCAACCATTAGGTCCCATGGATGTTTCACTACCCCTTTTGACCACCTAGGCAGACTCATCGCATGCTCCAACTGGAGGTGACAAAGCCACCCGGTTCAATTAGTGGATCCAACACATCCGCCAATAGGTTCAGGATATTTTCCAGAAGTTTGATGGAAAGTACAAGTAGTGACATGATCATCACCCGGTGCCACACTAGTTTCAGGTGGGAGAGAAAGTTTGGTTGCACTTGTAGAAAGAACGCGTTACTGGGCCTCATCAGAAGCTTCGTCGACTCCGTTATGGACCCAACACCATTACCAAGGCTGTGGGTGACAATGCTTTTGAGATTAACCCTGACTACATGGAATAAGCATCCACTTATCAAATCATAGACACACAGGTCAAGGGCACTCACCAGCATAGTATCCGACTTTATTGGGTTGTCAAAGCAGGGAAGCTCCTGCACCAAGGTAAGTGGCTCACTTGGGGCCAAATTCAACAAAAATTTCCTCATCTTATGGGGGAACTCAATGCAATGGATACCATTGCTTCATAAGGGGGGAGTATTGATCCAAGAGGATATTGGTGGCCACCCACCTTGTCCAACTGGCTTAAAACATTTTTTTGGGAACTTACTATTTTTAGCAATTTTTTGGTTCCTGAACTTTCGAGGCCATTTTGAGGGACTAAATGAATATTTTTCGCGATCAGGCACCTCAATTATAGCCAAAGGTTTTTATTGACCCCCCTAGATGAAGCTCCTAGTCAATACATTTCCAACGAGCTATTGTGCGCCCTAAACAAAGATCATATGCAAAAGTTACGATCCCAAGAAGTTGATGTACTAACTTAGCTCAACGGGGCCCACGTGACTTTTGGCGCTTCATATCCTAGGGTTAGGTTTTTGGTTGTCTAGAGTTTTGGAATTCATGTTTATTGTAAAAAGTCCTTTAGAGCCTCATTTTACTCATCTTCTTGCAAATGAGCATAGCCGTCACATCTCTTCTGAGAGATAAGCTGCCACCATTCTAGCAAGATTGTTTTCAGTGTGCATTTTACAGTTTTCAACATATTTCTTATTTAATAGAAGCCAATTTTTACTGTATCTCTGTTATTGTTCACTGCATTTCGGTGTTAATATTATAAATTTGTGGTTTCATTTTGTTCCACTTATAAATTCATATCACCAAGAGTTGGTGTGTGAATATAGATGGTTGAATCATCTCTTTGTTGCATGTTCCAAGCTTCTACAAACATATTTGAGTGGCTTGCTGCACATGGCTTCTTTTTCGGTTCCTCTTACCTTGAAGAAAGTTGTTTGAGATGGACTTGTGTTGGCTTGTTGTCCACTGAATCATATGCCTTCATGCTTGGGCCTCTGTTGAGCTATAGTATGAATCAAGATCCCTTGGCCTTCCCTTCCTAGCCCTTGTCCATCATGTCCAATTTGAATGATGAACTTAGAATTGATGCCTTTACTGTGCTTCTCAAAGTACCCAAAGGTTTCTTGAGAAAGGGTCTTAGAAGGTGAGTTTACAATATTTTCCTCCACAATGGTACTAGCTTCGACAGTGGGAATGGAAGGGGCTTGTTTGGTCTCTTGGAAAATTGCTTCTATCTTCTTCAAGGCCTCTTCCTTCGCTGCCAAGTCCCGGTATAGGTGCGCAATGACCTCAATGAGCCTCTCCTCCTGCGAATTATCCAACTCAATGAATTTCTCCCCAAACTAAAAGAGCTGCAATCTTCTCTTGTCTAATTCTTCCCTCATGGTGGTGAAGGAGTTTTGACACTTGGAAAGCTCTTTCTCCAACTCATCTTCTCTATGCCTCCAATATTGAAGTTCTTGTTGGATCTTCCCGTTGAAGTCTCTCAACTACTCTAGCTTATCCCTATTCAAGGATTTTCCCATTGTAGCTTCTTCAAGGTCTCTCACGAACCTGCTCTAATACCATCTGATCTGTAATTGAGGGACTAAGTCCACACAATTTGCTGACACAGATTTGTACCATGGAATTTTAATGGTTACTACTCTGCAATTCGAATGTATTGACATATTAATTGAGTCTTTGTTTACACATTATGAATTAAGTGTTTGAGCATCAAATCCAATGTGTCA
Organism: Picea glauca; assembly: GCA_000966675.3. Taxonomy (NCBI): domain Eukaryota; kingdom Viridiplantae; phylum Streptophyta; class Pinopsida; order Pinales; family Pinaceae; genus Picea; species Picea glauca. The sequence goes on along the minus strand of JZKD02S1594691.1, from coordinate 243,324 downwards.
AGGTCGTGGGTAAGATGCCATATTGCCCTGGATTTGAGGGTGATTTGTTTTAATTTCCATTGAACAATTTTCACTTCTCCAATAGAAACCATAGTGTCCAGTCAAATTCTCAATTACATGGTTATACAAAGAACGTATCGCATACCAATACAACATTAAGGTCGTTTGGTTATATCATGATATTTATCAACGCATATATCGACCCCAAAAATCTAATAAATGGATTTTAGACTGTAAACGATGAGTAAAAAAAAAAGACGAATGAAGAAATCAACCTATGTATATAGACAATGGCCAAGGCGTTGACGATCAAGGCGATTCTTCCCATATCGATTCATCTCATTTTAATGTAGATCAACTTCATGCCTTCTGTAGGTAATGATTGGTGTACACAGTTAGTGACATGACTAATGAACATGTTGTGACCAATGAACATACTATGGGATATGATTTCCACAGTGTGCACCCAACTAACAACTCAAATTTCGATGCTAACTATGATGAGGAATACCATTCTCATCTCATCGCTATAAAATTAACAAAACCAAAGAAACAATTTGGGAGCTATGGTGGTGATACTTAGCAAGACAACCAAATATCCATCACACAAGGCATATAAGAAATTAATAAACCCGTAAGAGCCATGAAATCAAAACATTTACACATATATTTCACATTTGACGGGAACTTTATTATTCTCAGGAGAAAATTAGGAATGGGTGAGCTATACACAAACTCTGTGTATTACTCATTGTGAATACCAAAATTGGAGTTGTTGTTCCAGAGTCTGTACATAAGGCTATAAAGTACCGAGTCTAGGCATCCAAAAAGTGTGAAATATGTAACTGGAGAAAACAATTGGGAAAATAAGCTAAGGCTGGTTTGTAAGTTGTCTGGGTCTAGCTTCTAACTGTTCCCGAATGCTTATATCCCGTTCAATGGCTGCCCATGAACATTCAAGTTCGACCTGGGTAGTAGCAGTTTTCATAATGGTATCGAAAAGGTTTAAAGCGAGGCTGGTTTGATTTGAGAGATCGGGTTCTAAGTTGGGCTGTCATGCCACAGGGACAGTCATAAAGGAACATAGTTTTTGTAAAGCGTTGGTTGCTATTTCACCTTTAGATTATACAAGAAAGAATCCCACAATCGAATTAATAGTATAATGAAATCATAGGCCGTTTTCCGTAACTAAGTTAAAATTTAAAACCATGCATGAAGCGAAAGAAAACATAGATCTGTTGAACAATGTGAGGCATCAGCCCGGGAAGAATCTCACCTTGTGACAGAAGAAGAAGATAAGTAAGAAAAACTTTAATGAAGCATATGATATAGAAATCTAAACAATTCACAGGTCTTGTACCTACTGATAGACGATACAGAGGAAAAGCTGTAAACGATTAGATAACTAAAAAAAAAAATGACCACCACAGTAGAGGTTGTACTAAATTGCAGCTAAGCATTCATTAAAGACACATATGAGAAATGATGTGAAATGCGAAAACAACAGAAGAAACACATAACCTAGTCTTGACGGAAAAAAGAGTCTTTGATATGCCTTGTATTAATTCTGGCGAAAGAGATATTCTCTGGTACAATCGGTCAAAGGAAAAAATCCCTTGCTCCTTTTCCCAAAATTATACTTATACAAAATTTTAAAATGCTTTGAATTCTAATCGTACTAAAAATTTCGGTTACAAATGGAAAATGAAGCGTTTCACTTCCTTGTCTTTTGTCTTCCTCCACGTGGGTAGGGCGTTTATTTTCTTGTTCTCTGGGTCCAAAAATAGGATGGGATTAACATCTATCATTACTTGCCTCTAGAAGTCTTCCCTTTCCCCTGCTCGATACAAAAAGCACACTTTTCTACCAACTGGGCTATCAGCTTGGAAGGTTCGGCTTGACTATTCGGCTCGAAAGTGTAACAATCCTTTGCCAATTGTGGCAATCTTTTTCCTACTTGTCGATCTTCCATGATGATAGACCACAATTGCAAGCTTGGTCTTATCAACCATTTATCCACTTGGGCGATATTGACCTAACTTACCTGGGATAATTCAATTTGTCCTTTTTCCCCATTTTCCTTGATATCCAACAGATGTTTGGCTATGTTAATTTTTCCCAGTGTTCCAACACTAATTTCTTTATCGAGATCTAACAAATTTTTATTTATCAAGCCGAATGTCTCTTCACAAGCATCTCTCATCTCTTTATCTCTTTTTCTACTCTCGGATATATTATATTCCCATGCCTTCAGTAGGATGTTACCTCTAGCTTGCTCTGGGATAGACAACCTGGAACTGATGGCCACCTCTTCTTTCGCTATTACTATAACATCTTCTTGGAAAGCAATCCGAGCTGCTGCCGCTTCTCTTTCTCTCAAGGAGATATCCTTCAATGCTTGTTCTATCATATGAAAATGATTCTGTATGGTTTCTACTTTGGCAAGTAGATCATGTTGAGCTACTTATACCTTATTTCGTATTTCTGTGGCTTGGGATTGGAATACTGTTATGTCTATGACCTGGTTTTCAACATAAATTAATTTAGATTGCAACAGTTTTATTTTCTCTTCCTGTTGACTTACTTGCGTTTGGCTTGTTTGTGTCTACTGATGCATCTGCTCAAGGTCGGATTTAAGTCTCTCAATTTCCTGTTGATTAGTCACTTTGGCTTGCTCGAAACCTTTTTTTCCTTCCTCCCTGGAATTCATCTCTGCCATTGCTAATCGAGCCTCCAACTTGCTGATCAATAGGTTCTTTTGTTTCAACTGTGCCCTCAAAGTTCTGACTGAATATTGGTTGGCTGTTGCATAAGCCCCCAATGTTCCTGCTATCTCATCGGCGAATTCTTCCTCTTCCAAGGCTTCCCCATCTGCCAAGATTTTGTATTTTTTAGCTACTGCGCCCTCTCTTTGGTATGTTTCTTGCTTCACCACGGCCTTCCTTTTCTTACTAAAGAAGAATTCATTAGGAGACAACTCTTCTACAAAAATAGGTGTCAGGTCCTCCTTGAATATCCACTCTGTATCAGGGTTCCCCTTTGTGAATTGTAAGGGAGTGATGGATGTAATGGGGTTGCCGATTTCCTTGGTAACTATCTTTGGTTTTCCTTCTTCTTGGTTGGGGATCTCTTCTTCCTAATTCGAGATCTTAGTTTCCTCTGACTTGTCCTGAGTCTCTTGTTTGCTAAGGTTTGCACCCGCTGAACTTTTATCTTCTGCTTGCTGTGTATTCGGAGTTTGTGAGTTTCCGCCCTGTAAAACTTTAGGGAGGCAACTTCTCCTGTACTCTTGGAATGTATAAAAATCGACCATATCACCGGGCAGCAGAGCTTGAACCCGAATTAAGACTTCAGGGTAGGACCTCGCACCTCGAAAGATTTTGTCATGAGGTGAGTCTTCGTGTTCGTATCTTTTCAGCCCACAACTCGCCATGTGATTACTCACAACCTTATTAGGGTCGTGTTTCTTAAACTCAATGTCCACTAATTTAATTTCCTCCAAGGCCATAACCTCTGCTTTGGCATGGACATAATCTAATAAAGAATATGTACCAATTTGAATGGGGAAAGTTTTCCATACCTTCTTCGATACTCCTTTGAGCTCCTTGCTTATCCCACCGAGCACAATTTGCTCGACGATCTTGCGACACACTAGCTTGTTTAGTAAGAATAGCGGCAGAGCATATGGGGGGACAAAGGTGCCAAAAACCCTAGTATATGAAAATTCCGCTTCTATATACCAATCTGCCACGCTGATCAGGTTGGCTGTGATATTATCTAAAATCCTGGGAGGTGGATGGCCGAAGATAGAGACATGCATTGGCACCATTACCCAGTTGAAAATCTCGTAGCCGAATTCTTTGGCTTTATCTTCCTAGAGTTTCAAGTGGTAGACATGAATAGGCTCTGCATTAGTTGGAGTCCAGCTCCAGTTCATTAGTGGGAAATGTGTCATGAAGCAAATAACGTCCATGATGTAAGCAAGCATGAAGAATGAGGACGTTTTCCCGCTCACCTTTTGTGCTCGATATTCTGTAATTTGACTAGCTAGACTGTCTGACAACAATTTGGCCCAGTCGAAAGAGAATCCCTTTGCTACTGTGTGCATAAGTGGTACCCATGGGAGAAATAAGTGAGAGGTGTCCTCCTTCCCATACAGTCTGCAAGCCATCACTGCTATATACATGAATTGTGGTACCAATGATGAGATTGAATAAATTCCATTAGTATCGGTCCTGAATTTCGCGGGGTGCGGAACCCAGTCTTTGATCAGATCGGATAAGATTTTCCCAAATTGCTCAAATTCCTTCTTTTTGAAATCCTCCAAGAATACAAAATTGTGAGTAAGGTCTGGTGTGGGAGACAATTTATACATTTCCTGTAAATTCTCTGGTCTGAATGTCCCAATTGCCACCTTCTGCTCATTGAAAATTGTCCTAGTCGGGATGTCTACATGGTCTAGCGCCCATCTGATCATATCATAATAGGGAAAAAGCCGTGGCCTTACTGCTATCTTGTGCATCTCCGACTGAGTGATGATTTTGTATTTGGTGGACAAGTCGTCTTTCTCGTTATCACTGGAATCATCTGGACAATCTATCAGCTCAGATTGCAGAATGTCGGAGACATACGTCCATGTTTTGACAATATTGATACTTCTAGGCGAGATATTAGAAATAATATCTGAACCTTGACATGGACTCTCGACAACTGCCTTGGACGCTTTTTGCGGAGCCATGATGTAGAACCTTGCAATTGGATCCCCTGTCATAGAAAATGGAAACATAGACAGAGGTTATCTTGGTGAACTTGGCTCTACACAAATTAGAAAGAAATCTAAGATAATGACTGAAACCTTTTCGCTTTGAGTACTTAAGTCTATGCAAGTCCTTGCTGACAGAACGCTTAAATCATTTAATATTAAGATTTAGAAATAAAATGGGATCCTACTATCAGTCACCTCACTAAATTTCTTAATAAATGCCATAAATGTTTGATAATTCACGATTCAGGAGGATCACAACAACGTTTAAATCTCAATCCGTAGGCCATACGGGTTGAAGGTCATTTAAGGTGTTAATTAATTCAGTTCAACCTTTTATTAAGTGTGTTTAGTCTTTAATCCCTTTTCCGGAGTTCACAGTATCAGATGATTTCACTCCTAGTCGTTGAATCCGCGAACCCGAAATTCACAATATTGTGATTTGGTTGATTAACTGTGATTTGGATTAAGATTTTAATTAACCTCGATTAATTAACGAAAATCGCGACTTTGGGGATCGGAGCTACAAATGTGTTTTTTTTGGGGTAACGACCACCGAGTCGCAAAATCGCGACGAAGATTAAATATGGCTCAAAAGTCATTATTCTTGCTATTAACCAGTTTTAACTTAAACTAAACTCGCAATTTCGCACATCGAACATTGGAAGGGTGTTCCAGGTGTGACTCCCGAAATGCGAGAGAACGATGTATCAACGATGATAATCTGTGTTTAAAAGTTAAAAAACCATGATTAAACTTAAGCCAACTTCGCCACTTCGCGTGTCGGGATATCGTGGGTTCAGATGTATATGACCATGATATATACAAAATCTGACTTTTTAGGCTTAGGTGTATTGTCTCAATACTTAGAAATAGGCGGCTCCGACCTTTGATTACCGGATTATTCAAAAAATAAAATGTGTTCCAACAGGAGCATGCCATGGCTCACGGTCACCTTCTCTTAGAGTGAACAAGCACATTAACTCCTTCGTCGACTCAACCTCAAGCAACTACTCTCTTCGATCTCTAACATTTGCTAACGTCCTTCCCTCTTTCTCCTCTTGTAGCCTTCTTAGCTACAACCTTCATTATTTTAATGCGCTGCCTTTGGAAGGTCAACCGTCACATGGTTCATTTTCACTTCCAATTTTGCCAAAAAAGTCACAAGGAAATGAAAAAAAATTCACAATTTATTATAATTTACAATAGAATTTAGGCAAGGATCTAATTTGGATCACACCTCCCCATTTACAGGATTTTGGTCTCCAAAAGCTTCAACCCCTGAATCAATATTCTCCGTCTATGATCATCAAGCAAACTCTGAAAAATCTCAAAGAAAGAATGTCTTTGTTGTAGGATGGAAGATAAGAGTGTAGTAGGGGCTTCCTTCGACATAACCCTCCTGTCCTTCTCACGATTGTGTATGAGATTCACTACTGCAATAGGTCGTTGGACAACCAATTCTCCTTGGGCTACAAGTTTCAATAACTCCTCTTTCCCATTGAGCTTGACTCTCCAAACTTTCTTCTTGGCTATCTGATTATTGGGATGGAGTTTTGGGTGAAGCCTCTAACATTTGGCCTCACAATGTCCATTCAATATACAATATTGGCAATAGTTCTTACATGGGTTGCTTGGACTTCTAGAGTGCCAACAATCGCTAGCATTATGACCCATTTTCTTACAACAAAAACAAACTATGCCATACCTCTTTGGTTTGTGATGATGCTTGGTATCTTGGTTGTTTGGTTCCCCAAGATTTGGGGTGAATATGGATGGTTGAATAATCTCTTTGTTTCCCTCTTCCAAGCTTCTACAAGCATATTTGTGTGGCTTGCTGCGCATGGATTCTTTTTGGGTTCCTTTTGCCTTGACAAAAGTGGTTTGAGATGCACTTGTGTTGGCTTCTTGTCCATTGAATCATAGGCCTTCATGCTTGGGCCTTCCTTGCCTAGCCCTTGGCCATTATTGATCCAAAATGGATCCAAGAAGACCAAAATTTCAAAGTTCTTGGAATCAGACGAAACCAACGCCATTGCATAGGGCTTGTCGTGCCCATTCCGACCATATATATATATATATATACCAAATTTACCAGAGTACACACACCAGAGCGGACAGGAACACTTTATACAGACTCTTTACAAATGAGATCAGTGTTTTTCGTTTGCTAACTCAGGTTCCCAAAGGCAAGAGAAGCAAAGAGGATACACACTGCTCGACTCAGACTCAGACCACTCTCAGAACTTTCTCGAATTCCGAATGAATCAAATGAAGGCTGAGGGGCTTTATTTATACTACTTCTAGCAAGTTCCCGGTAATATGAAATGGGCAACTGCCAGTTAACTTAAGATTCCCGAAAACTCTAGATGGGGCAACTGTGGACTACAACTGTTATCTCATCCCTTGGAGGCTCGGCCATATGGGGACCCATCATAGCTTTTACGGATGACATGACCAAAAGCTAACATTTTAGTACTATGACATGGACTAAAGTAAAGATTCTTACACTGTGGAGTTCACGGAACCCACGAACCGTCGGGACACCACTGTCGGCCCGATAGACATGAATTATTACAAAACTTTATTCAAATGGCAGACAAACTTTATTTACAAAAAAAGGACACATGGGTCCATCACGCTTCTAACATATTTTGAATATTATATTCAGCAACTGAATCAAAAGAGAAGTCACTGTTATAATCATGACTTGATGGCGGAGAACTGTGATCTGAAGAGAAAGGAGGAAGCCCGCTGAAAGATTTGTAGAATGGGGATCCTTGCATTGCTGGAATAAGTTCATTTTCTGGTACACAAGTATTACCATAATAACTACTGGTAATCTTGTAACAAGGACCTGCAGAAGAGATGGATGGAGCATAAATAAGCTTACTGCCCATATAAGATAGGCTGAACACGAACCAAGCTTCATGCTGAGCAGCTTCACAAACTTTTGCATGAAACCAAATCTTAAAAGCTTCTTGATCTGTTTGATTGAAGAAGTTTGCATCTCTAGGACAAAACTGCCAGAAGAGGAGATACAACCAACCTGACCATGAATAATAATGATCTTTAAACAAATCACATTCAAATGTTAGCCAAATACATCCATCATACTTGATTTGGTGCATTATCATACAATAATCTTGATATGTTAAATATGGAGTATAGAGGCTAATATAAACTTGTCCTTGATGAGGACCACGAGTCATTATTCCTCGGAATAGATCTCTTTGTTCTCTGAAATAGCTGCTGAAGGATTCAAATCCACTATGCTTATCAATCCAAGCTTCTAGTACCTGTAAGCTGGCTGGGCTATTCTTAGTACAACAAGCCAAACAATCAACACATAAGCAGTATTTACATTCTGTACAAACCAAGATCCACTTGAATCCTGGTGGTGCATCCCTGGATATAGCATTCAGGGAGGATGAAGCCATCTCAAACTTTTGATCTGATTTTTATTTGGTGAGGCTTCTCTAGTTAATAGGTATGCAAGACAATTTTCTTTCCCTGGTTTATATTCAATATCAAAGTCGTATCCTTCTAACCAGAGACTCCACCGCAGAACTCTGTTCTTACCCTGTTCCAGCAACTTATGATTAGTCAACATCCCTTTCATATGCTTTAGATCAGTTCTAACTATAAAATGTACTGGCTTGAGAAACATTCTATACTTTTTTATTCCATTTTTAACAGCTAGAATCTCTTTATGGGAAGAGGGATATTTTGACTCTGTTTCACTGAAACACCCAGAAGTATACAAGCATACTTCTTCCAATTCTAGAGAATAATAATTCTTTATTAGGCAAAGGGAATCTTAAGGGTAATAGAGCAGCATTGAGTGCCCTATAATTAATAACCATTCTAGGTTTACCCCTTTTTTTCTCAGAATGCTTGTTCACATAAAATGCTGGACAAGCCCATGGACTTCTACTATTCTCTATTAGTTTTCTCTGCAACAGGTCTTGAATTTCCTTTTTACAATACTCAAGCTCAGTAGGAGACATGTGATTTGCAGAGGCCTTTTGTGGCTTTGGGATGTAATCCTCTCTGTATGACAGATTTACAAAATATTGTTCCCTAGTCCAGAAGGCATCTGGATATTCAGAAGTGCAATCGCTTTCTATCTTATTTTTGATTTCTTTGATTACTTCTGATCCATGTATGTTGACATTCTTTATTATCTTCTGGATCTTTATCAGACTGCTAGCAGAATGTTCTAACTTTTTCTCAATAGGATTTTCCTTTATTTTGCATTCAAAATCAGTCTTACTAGGTACTTTGAAGGTTTTGCCATTTCTGGTTAATATCAATTCAGAATGACTAACTGTTAGTGAAAAACACTTATTTACAAAATCTTGACCTAACAGTATATCAGATCCTGTATCAAAACTGTATAGAGTCACTGGGATTTTCTGATCCTGGATATAGATAGGGAAATCAGGGCAAATGTGATTAATTTTGATTTCTATTTTATTTACAGCTCTAAAAGACAAATTCACATTTTGCCAATAGTACTCAGGAATAGCACCATGTTTTGCACATGAGTTCATGGCTCCAGTGTCTACTTGAGCGTCCAGAGTATACTGTAGGTAGCCAGAGGCTTTTATCTGTACAGAGATGACAATTCTATCATCAAATCCTTTCATCATCTTATTTTCAAAGAAACCAGTCTCATTCTCTTCATAAAAGATTTCTTTTTCTATTTCTTCATCTCTCTGTTTCTTCAGAAATACCAATTCTTCTCTTTGAAGCTTTAGAGTTTTCCATAACTCTTTAACCAAAACTTCTTTTTCTTTAATTTCTTCTTCCAGTAGATATATTGCATTATCAAGAGTATTATCTTCCTGGAGAGAAGCATCATGTATGATTAGAGATTTTCCTTTAGTATCCTGTTTTGGAGTAATACTGAATGTAGTGGATGGGATACGAGGCTTTTCAAATTCAGCATCAGTTGGAGTATAGTGATGGATATTCACCACGCTTGGCTGCTGGAGAGACTGAATCTGAGAATTAAGCTACTCTAATTGAAAATAATAGTGGTCATATAAGGAGAATTGACCAGGAGTGAGGACAGAGAGTTTATACTGGAGAGAGTCTATTTGTTTTAAAAGAGAATTAATATCTACAAAAGAAGACATCATTTTGATATCTAGAAAGTTTAATTCTTCAAGCTATGAGGAGTCAAAAGAATGAGTAGAAAAGGCTGGGGACTCAGGTTGGGAACTTTCACTTTCATCATCAGAAACTTCTGAAAGTGAAAATTATTCACCGTCTGAACGGTTAGAGACCATATCCCATTCAACTGGATCATACTGTGTGGAAAACAGATCCATGATTTTAATATGGGTTTTGGTCTTTGACCGCAGAGGACACTGAGATGCCCAGTGGCCAGGATTTTTGCAAATAAAGCAATGAGATTGCCTAGACCTATTATTCTGTGGTCTTCTTTTAAAGAAAAACTTTCTTTTTGGTTTGAATACTCGAGGATTCTTTTTTGTGAAAGTTTTATGTTTCTGTTGACAACCACAGTCTGGTTTTGACCATTTCTTCTGAGACTTTTGATGAGAACATCCAAAACTAGATGTTTCTTGAAAGACTTCACATATAGAAGAATCAAATCCTAAATGATTTTTCAAGGATTTTGTTGTCTTCTTTCTCACACACTCTTCTTGGAGAGCTGTGACAATTTGTTCTTGCAGTCCTGCAAGAGACAGGGTTTCAATATCGATTTCTAGATCTTCTAGTCTTTTCCTGACTAGATCAGGGACTTTGCTGGGCATTGAGGATAAATATTTCCTTAGATATGCAGTGTTACGAGGATCAGGGACTTTATACAATAAGGCTTGCATAGTACAAAAGTATTTCTGCAATTCCTTGAGATTACATAGTTTTTGGCTCATAAACATATCAGCATAATGACTCATATTAACCTGTATATCTCCGTAAAACTCATGAACTACTGCTTTAATTAGTTCATCTATGGGTTTATTATGCTGAAGAATCCTTAACTTGCTATTATCAGAGATTCTTTCCCACCAAAAACTTAAATTGCCAGTAAATCCCCATGTTAAGTGTAGGGCTAAGTCACTCCATGTGACTTTATCTTTAAATAACAATTTTTGTGTCTTTGCCCATGCATGCCACCCTTGGATCATAGTCTCTATCTCAATTTTACTTTTACAATCAACATTTGAGATAGGAGCAGTATCAGTATGTTTGATGGAGGTTTTTGGATGTCCATCAATATCCATAGGGGCTTTCTTTGATCCTGTATACCTAGCATTACACCATTGTTCCCACGCAGAAGTTCTAGAAGAACCAGCCTGACTAGTTTCAGGTTGGGATTGAGGCTCAGGCTTTTGTTCTCCATCTAGTGCTTTAATGGAGAAACATTTGTCAGTAGTAATATGTACAAGAGCTAACTGGTTGGCTAAGCTTTCTTTTTTAGCTTGCTCTATCTTTGCTATGAGCTCATTTCCTTGTGATTGAACCAAGGATAATTTATCTCGAGCTAGCTGAGAGATTTCTGCTATCCTAATCATAGTAGGATTTCTCATACTAGAAGCCAGTTGCTTTAAAGTCAGTGCTCTTTTCTCAGAAGGAGGAGAAGAGCTAAAAAATGAAAAAGAGGCATCATTAGTAGGAGTCAATATTGGAGAGGCAGGTTGAGATTCTTCTTGATGACTTGACTTCATGTTCTCAACTGCTTTCTCAATAATATCGAGCTTCTCAAGTATAAGATGCAGCTGTGTTTTCAGATCATCTTGATTTTGAGTGATCTGGTCAAGCTCTGAATGTAACCCATTCATATGACCCTTTGTCTTTATTACATCTTGGGCTATATCATCAATATTTTGAGCTAAACACACAGACTGATAATTTGCATAATTTTGCATTCTAATAATGTCTTGAGAAGGCTCTGCATCAGATTTTCTATATTGAATAAAATCTAAGTCTGCTACCAGATTATTTTGGAATTTTGGATTGAGATTGCCCGGTCCCAAATGTCTATAAGGAAGCTCAGTCCTTTTCTATTTACCACTTCTAGGAAGAGGGTAATCCATCATTTTAATTGAAGGGACAACAAGATCTAAGCATTCAGAACAATCAAGATGTTGGCCATGATGCTCAACTTTGTTCTGATATGTCTCAAAATTCTTACGGAGGGAAGGAGCAGAAGTTAGATTTTCTTGAGGCAAAGGTTCTTGAGCTGGGAGGTTTCTTTTACAGTAGTAACAATCCTTGGAACCTTTCTGATGCTTTAGCAGATGATCATCTAATTTGGAACGACCTAAAATAGGCTTATATACTGGTGTTCTTGGAGGAGAATGTACAGAAGTGTGTCTGACAGGTTCAGATCTTGAAGTACTTGCAGAGAGATTAGAGAATTGTCTATCAAGATTTTGTATTCTCTGACTTTGTGTTCTTCCTAACTTTAAGACTAGATGCCCAGTATTGTTATTAGCAACTATAAGTTATTTAGGCATAGGAAGTGACTGTCTAGCAGAGATTGGTTCATAATCTGCAGACCATTCTTCAATTTCTGTTAACTGACAGAAACCAAGAGAAAGAGGTGAAACGTTTCCCGGACCAACCACTACACTTTCAGAAGTAGCGCGTTTTAGGAGATGAGGATTAAGAAGAGGCATGGTCGTAGAAACAAAGCGAAGACAGATAGATGAATGCAATTGGGCGATCTTGGATCCTTCAGCCATATTAAAGCCTGCAAATTGGACATAGGCTTGTAATAGGGAATTGATGTAGGGATCGCGCAATGAGACCTGATATCTGGGTAAGGCAGATGACCAGACAGGGCCATTATGTAATGGGGCTTCAAATCTGGAAATCAAAGCGTCCTGGAAGTTATTATGTCGGGAGTCAATGACACAGATGAGGGCAGTGGTATTTAAACCAGGTCGGACAAGAGGGTTTGTTCCAAACTGAATAAGTCCGATATGGATATATTCATACCCATGTTCTAGACCCCATTGTATATCTACTTCTTTAATGAGAGGAATCTGATACACGGTCTGGCCTAAAGAAATAGGCACATTAACTGAACAATATCTAATTAGAGTAGTAGCCTTGAACTTAAGAAAAGGAAGATCATAAATATCTTTTGCTGGGATCTCAGGCATACGCCAGTTGGGATCTGGCTCATATTCCTGAGTTAAAACACGATCATCATAGATAGGCTTATTAGAAGACCGACTCAATAATTTCTTATACCATTTTGTAGGTTTGTATGTAGTGAGAGAGGATAAATCATGAGATGAAGAATCTTTAGGTGCAGCCATTATGATCTACTGCTACTTTTGACAAAGTCCTTTAAATGTTGCAGGTAAGCAATAAGATAGAAGGTAAGTTCAACTTACAATGCGTCTAAGACACTGGCAATAGTAGGGGCCTATTCAATGGCACGAAATTACTGAAAAGAAATGCTTACGTATCCTGCGACAGGAGCTTCAGTTATACACGTCTTCTATCCGAACAACTCTTGTAAATAT
>JZKD02S1594691.1:204612-224688 GCA_000966675.3 Picea glauca | reverse complement strand
AAACAAGCAAAAAAGTCAAAGTCAAAGTCAAAGTCAACATGTCAAAGTCAGCTGATGATGTCAGTAGTACAAATGATGATGTCAACAATGATGTGGCAGATGATGTCAGCATGTTGATGTGGAAACACCAAGATCTGACACGTGGTAGGCGTTTTTGGCATTTTCAGGTGCTGATATGGACTGTACGAACTGACACGTGGAAGTCTGTATGATGACGTGGCATCCTATACGTATGACACGTGGCAGTTCATACGATGATGTGGTATCCCATACAGATGACACGTGGCAGTCCATACGATGATGTGGCAGCCTGTACAGATGACACATGGCAGGTTTTGGTTCGTTGATGTGGTCGTACGGATGACACATGGCAACTGACTGGGCCCACTGATGTGGTCGTATGGATGACACGTGGCAGTTGATTGTGCAGGATGATATCGCTTTGACTAATGACGAGGTGACATGTGGCCTAACGAGGAGGTGCCACATGGCACCTTTTGGAAGGCCAAATCTGACGGTCTCCACTAAATCTAGCAGGAATCCTCCAAATTTGGCAAAAGCTCGCTAAATCTGTCTAACTATCGCTAAGTTTGGCTATCTGTCACTAAATTTGGCGGAGTTTGGCTTATTTAGATGGGCATGGAAATCGAGAATTTTTTTTTTTTGGCAGGTAGTTTGAGATTGTACGGATCTGATAGGGTGCAACATTGGGATTTGTGCCAAGGGGAGGTCCCAAGGGACTATTTAGAAGTAGGTCAACTTTATACTCAAAAGTTGCATAATTTCGAGAGGAGTCCGAATATGGTTTTGTTTTTGCATCATAGTATCCGAACATAAAAATTCCTCCAGAGCCCATGATGTTGAGCCAAGCATAACCGACTTCATACTCAAAAGTCTTATAATTTCCTGTTGCAGCCATTGGTGATGTATGTTTCTGTCCAGAAGTTGCAGATCTGAAAGGTGTTTTCATGAGCTGTTATGTAAGCCTTTCTTTTGTATTCTTAAAGCATTGAAGATTAATAAGAAGCCTTCCCCACTGAGACAAAGGCCCGAAGACGTAGGCAAACTTGTGTCGAACTCCGTTATCAACCTTGGTGTTATGGTTTGTGGTTTTTACTTCTTATGTGGTTGCAACATTCTTTAATTAAGCTTCTTCTCTTAATTCCTAAATGGTAAAATAACTCATGCATAAACTTAACCAAAGTCTTTAAAAGATCATTTTCGGATCAATCATATCCCATTTGCCCAATGAGCTTAGAACCGATTCCTCTAGTGTGCTTCGCAAATTCCCCAAAGTTTTCTTGAGAAAGGGTCTTAGAAAGTGATTTTACCATAGTTTCCTCCATCATGGTACTAACTTTGGTAGTGGCAATGTGGAAATGGTACTCTTGGGAGGGGGCTTAACTTTCCAAAGCTTTTGTCACCACCATTTTTCATCACCTAGTCCTTTTCCAAAAAGAGCTAAGTATTCTAGACTAGGAGTATAATTACCCCTTTCTCCATTCAGAGCCCAAATTAATTCATCCTAGGAATTGTTCAATATTTTGTGTGCCTTCTTGAGTTTTTCTAAAAATTGATCCCACCTTTGGGCCAAATTCCTTCTAGACCAAGATCAACTGCCTTTCGCGAACCTTGAGACCACAGGGATGTGCCATCTATCCTATCAATCAAATTAAGTGTACATCTACCAATTACTCGTAGGTGTTGTATGATTTTGTCAGGGAGGGAGATGTCTCTACCACACCCCATTATTGCATCTTCGCCCACTCTTACTAGTGATCTGTCTCCCACTCTCCATGCCACACGCACACAAACACACACAATGTGTGTGTGTACACGTATACATATGTGTATGTATGTAGGGAAATTTGACAACTAAGTAGTAGGCTAATTGAAATAATATGTAGGGGCTCCTCTAATTGTTAAATCTTGCATACATTTTTTTAAAAAGAGTAAACATTTCTATTGCAACAAATATCTCTCATTTTTAAGGTGTCCAAATGGCACCTCCAGCTCTAATTTTAAGCCTTGATTCCTCGCATTCTGATGCCATTTAATGCACAAGAGCATCTTTATTTGATCAAAATTAGTGTTCTCAAACCATATTTTACACTTGTGGTCCTCTGGAATTTGCAATAGTTATACTTTGTACTTTGAAAAGAGCATTTACCAGGCATGGTATGCGAGTAAATTGGTTTTATATCCTTGGCATTTTAATCTATTCACCTAAGGAGAGATTTGAACTTTGAATCGTAGGTTTTCATTTTCTTTGCTAAACTACACACACACACATATATATATTTGGACACAATTTTATCATTTCTTACTATTATATTGTTCAATTTTTAATTTTTTTTTAGAGGTTTTATGTGTGAATGAATTGTGCAATAGATGATTCCATTGAAATTGTGTATGGTATGTATCCATGAAAAAGGAGAAGGGAAACTTTGGTGTGATTTAGGAGCAAACATGAAGAGGACCTTGTGGTGGTTCGCTTCGATAACATAGACGTAGAAAGTCCATGTAACAAAACCAACCCCCTATACCTCCTTAGGCTAGTGGGGTGTACCAAATTTCTCTTCTTAACCACTAATCTAACTCCAACTCTAAGCTTACAGATTGATATACTCCTTAGGGGATTTCTGACAACTATAATCATGTTCAAATCCGAGCTCTGCTTAGAAAGATATGACCTTCTAAAGGTTCCAAGGCACCTTGCACAAGTGACATCATCCTTTCCAAGTGGCATTCACGTGGATCGCTTTCCATATTCTGCTAACATGGATCAACTATACAATCTTCAAGCACATGCTTTTAGGCTTCTAAAGGCCGCGAGACTATCAAGATCTCCTTTTTGGGAAATCCCAATCAGGATGCCAACTTTCTCTGCTCGTTTCTCTACTCGAAAGTTGCAGATCATGACACGATCGGGTTCAATCTATCGGAGAATATCCATCGGTTAGGAAAACACAACAACACATGGCTTCCTCCCACAGCTCGCAGTCCACAAGATTATCAAACAAACACTATTGAGTATTTCCATTTGGGCAACAAATAGTCTTATGCATAAGTCCTTCTGGAGCTTGCAACCAACAACGTAGTGATACTTCCTCCATCAGAATCCACCCATTGGAAAGCCGATCTAACACATTTCACGGTTCTTCCTGTAACCCAAAAAATGCATTCATCCCTTCGGGTTTGCTTCTTCGAAAAGACTTCCCATCCGTCGATCTCCAATGAATGGTCATGATCAAGTTCCTTATGCCCAATGGATGATTGAGATTAGGTCTTGGTATTCAATTGAATAACTATCGACCCTTTATTCCAAGACCGTTGCGGGTCCCACCTGTTCCTGACTGCCACATGTTATTCTTTTACTTACCTACCCTTGCTAACATGTCTCCTGACACGACATGCCAATGTGGCATGCAGACTCAACAAGCTAACATTGCATCCCCTTTTACACCTGGCCCTCACGAAGCAATGTTATCTCCTATCAAATTGGACGATGGACTTCTTTGCCAATCAAGGGACCACATCTATGCAGGTCCTCAAACTACTTGATGGTTTAATTAAGATTTACTAGACCTCGATAGATCTAACGATCAAGATCAACCGTGATCAATGATTCTCACTCTTTCGGGGTCACACATGTGGCTTAACATTATGTCACGCCTCCGAATTTTTTCAGTGCCCGATTTTCTGATGGATGATCAAGATTTACTCTTGAATTCCAATGAATGATCAAGATTAACTTTTGACACTTAGGAAAATTTGCTCGATTTCACCTCATAACTTATGGTTTCGCTGCATCGATCCACCATTTAGATCCATCCCCGTGGTCAACCACCATGGCATCAACAATGACCTCTTCCACTATATCCTCACCACATAACCAATGATGTGGATCCCACGTCACTCCCACGTGGACCTTTTGTCAATGTGACCTCATCAATTTAAGGGTCCTCCACTTAACTTAGCACTTTGAAATTTCGAGATAAAAGTAACTACATGGTTCTAGTGGGATCCAGGAACCCTGAATTATGAGATTTATGCGCTAATGAAAATTCCATTGAGGATATAAAGGGGAAACGTATTACTCGGATCCCCAACATTGAATCCAAAAGAGTGAATAGGGAAAACATGTAATAGAGCTTGGTCATATTTAAGACTTAAAAGATAGAAATTTACTGAGCATAACTAAGAATAGTTTATTGAGCATCCAAGGAGTAAAATACATGGACTCCTTCTATCCATTTTTCAATCTCATGAACACTACCAACAAGGAATAGTCATCGCAGGACAAGAACTCATGTTATACATCTATTCCCTCTCTCTTAAGCTCTACTCACTACTCATACAATTCTATAATGACACAAGCACAATAATATTGTAAATGGAACAAACATCAAACACATTAAACATAATATTCACTTATCAGTTCAAAAGTTGTTGGTTGGGAAAACCAACTCAGGTGGTCACTTTTCCACCCAACCATAGGATTTGTTGCACGTAAAGTTTCTACAACAGGCCACCCCCATGCCAGACCATGATGCCACTAGAAAAACTCAAGTTTCTCTCAGAGTTCAACATGAGTCCCTCTACCCACCAAGACCAAGGCCACCACGAATCTTTCATATGATTTCCTAGCCGGCTATAATTGCAAAAGGGAGTCCCTTTTCCGTCTCTGCAATCCCTGTAATACCCCTAGGCCGAACCCCAATTGTAAATGTAAATACAAATGTACTTAGGCTGGTGAGACAAGATGCAGAAAGGACAATATGTCTGTGATGTAAAAGTAAATGTATTCACATGAAAATATTAATGAAAAACACATCACTGCGTGCAGACCAACAATGTAAAAGAATAAGAGGGACTAAGCTCCACTAGTTAGGGAAAGGGGGCTAAAAGTTAAGGATAAGGGGATAAGTTAGGGAGATTAAGCCAAAAAGGAATATTATATTAATATTCCTTAAAATATAAAGTATGGGTAATTATTTTATCCTAAGTTCTAAGGATGGGGACAAGTGGGCCAAAGTAGCTCTCAACATGACAAGTGTCAAATTAGGGATATGCATACAAAGAGTTTGGACTTACTGCATTTTCCATCATTCCATCATTTCCTCCATTCCTCGACTCACATATTTCAACTGTCCTCCGTACCTTTCTGTCACTAGCAGCGTACCTGTACCTTACCCGAGCCAATATTGTCTCTGTAACGAGTTAAATTAAGAGCTTGACTGAATATGTATGTTGTCAGGACTTGGGATATTGAAGAGGCGGGTTGTTAGGCCTGTGAGAAATTCTCTCTGGGTGAGAGAATTGCTGGGAATTATTTTTCCAAAGGTGCCAAACTATAGCTACAGGGCTCTGAGACTTCCTGCCTGGCCTGTTGCTGAAGCCCAAAAAGGAAATGGGGCAATCGAAGGACTGTTGAGTAGAGAAGGGGCACATTTCTTGGGGTGGGACAGGCATGTGGGGAATGAGGGACTGTAGGATGTCTTTTCGAGTTGGCACCTATGAGGGAGTTTTTCTTATTGTCGAAGATACATCAGCTTGGTTAAGAATTCCTTTACTTAGGTAGAGTTTAGTCCCATCTCGGGGGTGACCCACTGTTGAGACCACTGAGAAATGTAGTCTAAGGCTATAAGGAACGTGAAAGGTCTACACGCATTTGGTGGCCCTTTTATCAAAGATAAGTGTCAATTATGTGTTAAATTACATGCTGCATTATTATTTATGCGTTTATTTTTATGGGTTTTTCTTGTGCATGTTGCATGTGTATTTCTATTATTATTCTACATGAATATGTGTATTTGCAGAATATTTGTATGTTTTAAATTGTATAAAGTTTGAAAATTTTTCACGTGGCATAGCCCAACAGTACGTGGTTGGTGATGCTACAATATGGTATCATAGCTCCATTTTTCAACACTGAGCCTGGATGGGCCGAGCAAGTTGAAATTGAAGCAAAATTTCAGAGAGAATCAATTTCAGAATGGCCAAATTTCAAGTTACAGGGTGTTAGGAGGGCGTTGTGAGCACACTTTGACTGTGTTCAAAAACTCAAGAGGTGTAGTGGTTCAATAAAGAAAACAGAGGCCAAGGAGTCGACCCTGTAGTGGAGAGATCAAAGGTTGAGCCTTTGAAATATTTAGAAACCACAACAACCATTGATTTTGGGCTGCAAGATTAGATCTGGGTAGTTGGATCTGAGTGCGGGAGAATGAGGGCCGTCTCTCAAGGTTCTCGGGTTGTAATTCTTGGCCAAAGCAGAGTGGATCTCAACCATAGATCCCATTGTGGAATGTGAGCCATAGATCTCACGGTTCAACATTTCGGCACTCTGAGAGATTTTAGTCCTTGCGTTGCCAGGAGGAGAAATCCCCAAAGCCCGGAGTCCCAAAACAGATCTTAGTTGTAGATCTCAAAGTGAAGTGGGGGCCATTGATTGGTAGCCATTTGGCATTCAACTATCTAAGATATTTCAGAGGTAGCCATTGGAAAGTGGCCGAATCCCCAAAGCTCCAAAGTACCAGAGTTAATCCCCACCATAGATCACTAGAAGAGTGTGAGCCGTTTGATCGCTGAGGGGTTTGGCAATTTGACACTTCGGGAGAATTTGGTTGTGGTTACACGGAGTGGAGATTTTTCTGAAGTCTTTAAGGATGGAGTAAATCCCGACCATTGGTTGTTAGGTACATGTGTCAACAAATTATCAAATATTCAGCCCTCCGGAGGATTGTGGGTGAAAGTTTTTTTGATGCGGAAAGTCTCGAAGTCCTGAAGCTTGGAGTCAATCCTGGTCGTTCGTTGACAAGGAAATGTGTACTGAGGATCTCCACCCTTCGCCAGTTCGACGTTCAACAGTTTGGGAAGTTGGAGGTGATTAGAAGCAAGAAGCCCCGAAGCCCGGGGCTAATGTAAGCCACAGGCTGCAGGAGGTACGAGAGTCGTAGATCTCCACCCATCACCAGTGCACTGTTCGACAATTTGGGAGGCAATGTGCATTGGAGTCTCAGAACTCCTGAACTGCGGATTCACAGAGTTCCTCTCAGCTGTAGATCTTAGGAGAAAGCGTGGACCATTGATCCCTGAACCCTTCGAGAGTTCGCCACTTCAACGTTTGGGGGAAATTGAAAGTGTTGTGGTTAAAACCTACAAAGCCCGAAGTTCTTGTTGATATTATGGTAGCTGCGGGAGGTATTTACCTCCACGTGTAAACCTAACGAGAATAAAATATTCCAGGAAGCAAGAAGAAACCCTAATGAATTGGCTAATAACCCTAGAAGACAAG
Source organism: Picea glauca (assembly GCA_000966675.3). Lineage (NCBI taxonomy): Eukaryota > Viridiplantae > Streptophyta > Pinopsida > Pinales > Pinaceae > Picea > Picea glauca. Next base: position 217,391 of record JZKD02S1594691.1, on the reverse strand, counting down.
TGGGCTCAAGAGGATAATTTGTATTAGGTTATTATCCTCCAAGAGAAGAAGTCAGCCAGAAGAAATATTATATACTAAGTAAATAGGCACCTGGAATGAGAAGTCGACCCAGACAGTTAGCCAGAATTAGTATAAATACAGGAGGCCAGTATTCTTTCTGGCAGACATTCTCAGAACTGCAGAGCTCACTTGTGCACACTGTAGTTAGCCATTTTTGTGCGCAAGTCTCGAGGACAATTGTCGTTGCAGATGCTGCAGCTAGAAGATTACATTTTGTCTCTGACTATCTCTTGGTTATGGTTTGGACTATCTGATCAACTCTTGTTTGGTTCACTATCCTTGGGGAAAGGTGCGCTACCCTTTGTTTGGCTATCTAGCCTAGGGTTTGATTCCAGAGTGATTCTCTGTCAAGGTTAAGGTGCTCGGAGGGTGGCTTCGGCCTATAGTTGGGTGACAATAGTGATATTGTCAATGGTAAAACGAGCACATCCATTATATTCTAACATGTTATGGGCCCACAACTCTTTCATTTAGTCTAACCACTGGAAGGGAGCATATACATAAGGATATTGAGCTCGTTGAAGAACTACTGCTAGGGTTTCTAGCAGGAGCAGTCACCAAAGCACTACCGCTAGGGTTACTAGTAGGTGCAGGTGCAGAAACCCTAATCCTCTCATTAAGGCACCTTAAGTAAAGGGATTGACCTAATTTATGGATAGACCAGTGCACCCTAGACTAGCACATCTCATGGTACTCTCAGCAAGCAAAGACGTCAAGTTTGAGTTTTTGGTCAAATCTAGGGTTGACCAAATCAAAGCAGCCATGACTTATTCTATGAAGTCAAAAAACAAGTTAGATGGAGCTTCTAACTTTAGAGCGTGGAAGACAAGGATTGACCTCATCCTTGCCAAGAATAAAGTGTTGGATATCGTGAAAGGAAAGATCGTGGAACCAAAGTTTGAAGAAAGAAAAGAGAAGGAACCGAAAAACATTGCATTTATGAAGAAGTTCAAAGACGGTGACATCAATGGCATGAGTATCATAGTGGACTCCATAAAATACCACTTGATATCCTACATCTCCCATCTTGACTCATCGAAGAAGATGTATGATACCCTAACAAACCTCTTCTAAGTCAGAAACATTGGACAAGTAATGAGTCTGAAGAATGAGCTCCGTGACATGAAGATGAATGATGATGACATCATAACATCATACTTTGTGAGAATCTCTCAGTTAAGAGATCAACTTCAAGCCATTTCAGAGACCATTTCAGAGAAGGAATTGGTAAACATAGTACTCAATGGTCTTCCCAAGACATGGGATACATTTTCCGCAAGCATGAACGCAAGGAAGGAGTATCCTACATTTGAAGAAATTTGGACTTGTTGTGCTTAATAAGAATCAAGGATCAATGCAAAAGATAAACCCCAAAAGAAGTACGATGATCAAGGCTTCACAACAAGATTCAAGAATTTCAGGAACAAAAGGAAGTTTGGTTCAAGGAAGAAGCCAAATCAAGAGAAAAATATGTCAGAAATACAATGCTTCAACTATTGAAAGTATGGTCACTACAAGAATCATTGTCCCGAGCTAAAGAAAAGGAAGGAGACACACAAAGCATCAGTTGCTGAAGAAAAGGAACCTACAAAGAAGACTAAGCAGGATGAAAACGACTTCCTCTTTTGAGACAAGACAATACAAATGAAAGGATGAAGTACATCAAACAATTCATGTGGAAGTTATTACATAAGTAACAACTGCAAGATAAGCCGAAATTAGAATCAATCTTAAAGTAAAAGAGAAGAAGTAAAAGACAGGAAGAAGTCAGAAATCAAGATGAAATTGGAGAAAGACTTATGACACCTTGCAGAAGGCAATAAGGATGCAAACGGAAGTGTGGATTATGGAGGGAGCCGATTATATATTTCCAAAAGAAAAACATGCACTCATACATGAAGCAAGGATTAGGAGGGAGCTAATGCTATGATCCATTGAATATGATGAAGTATATATCCATGGTAGCAGCCATGAAAGGAAGTACGTGTTCAATTTGACCTTAGAAGAAGTGTTCTTCGAAGATCAGCCTTAAAGTATCCTTGGTTGTCCATCCACATCCGTGATCCTATGATGAAAGAAATAAGTGGAATATCTAGGGCATGGAATCTATAAGAAACTCCATGGACCCAAGAGCTAAATAGAAACATGAGGAAGAACATGAATATTCCAAGAAAGAAAGAAAAGCCAGAACAACTAGTCATTGTATCAAGAATCACAAGATTACCAACCTGATATGAACTCACTAAAAGCAGTCAAGCAGAGGAACTGAAAGTTGTGATGAAGACTTATGAATGAAATCATTGCGAGATCTAGAACTAGAGGTTCTCCCAGATGGAGGGAGAAGACTATGATGATTACTCGTTCCAGTAAACCATACATACCTCTACATGAGTCATTATATCATCCGCAATATCCATGGGTTGGAGTTCTACAACAGATGAATGCAAAGACTGTTCTCCAGAGCAATTGAACAAAGAGAGTATGAAGAGAAACCTCAAGGCTTTGAGGCATACCAGAAAGAGACCCTTGTATGCAGATGGAAGAAGACAACTTAGTGGAGAACCTCCAGTGCACAACAAAAGCGTGGTGAAGATTTTCTATAACAAAGATATTGTATCAGAATGATTACTCAGAAGATTAGGATGATGGATTGCCAATGCATGACAACGATCTCATGGATATGTTCCAATTTGACCCTTGCCACAATGTTATGAGCTTGCATGAACCAAAGAGAATCCAACAATGATATACTATATGAAGCCTTCAGAGAAAACTAGTGTTTCAGACCGAAGTACATTTGAGATCAAGCATTACATTCTCCATGATGAAGTCTAGAAAGGAGAAAGTGGTTCTCCAATATATATCTCCACAGATGAGCAGATAAGAAGACATTTTGGTAAAGATTCTGTCCAAGATGAAAGAGTTTGCGTACTCATTCTGGAGCCCGTGGAGACGACTTCCTTATTGAAAAAGGAAGAGATGACTCCCAGGTTGGGAGGAAACACTGATGTATTATTGATTTATGGACAATCATTTTTCAGTTCGAAAAATGGTCTAGGATGAGCAGTTCCTTTCCAGTTCGGAAAGTGGTTTGAGATTTCTGACGGAAAAGCATTTTCCAGTTCGGAAAATGGTCTAGATTGAACGGTCACTTTTGTAATGTAAATGGTTCGATGGATTGCTGATGTACCATAGATAATGATTTCCCATTGTGGTTAACATGGGGAATGGTCTAGGGTAGTCTCTCTTCTTGAGGGTTACTTAAAAAGACTGGTCCGCCTCGCAAGACAATGATTTCCCATTGTGGTTAACATGGGGAATGGTTTGTTTTGGAGGTTGGTGCATGACATTCATTTCCTTAGGAAATGGTCCGGACAGTCATTCCTTAGGGCAGATTCATTATCTCTAGGTTGCACTTTGTTTAGTGCCGGAGGAATGGCTTAGGGTGGGGAATGGCCCAGGTTCAACAATCAGGGACAAACATTCCTTAGGGCAGACTCATTCTCTCCAGGTTACACTTTGTCCAGTGTCGGAGGAATGGCCCAGGGTGGGGAATGGTCCAGGCTCAGAAATCAAGACAATTATTCTTCCTTGCTTGAGAAGAATAGTCCAAATAGCTCATCATTGATGTTTTACCTTATGAGGGAAGATGCTCTTCAAGATCTCACAATTGTGAGTGGAAGAATGACCCAAATGATTAAGTTTATATCATAACATTGTTTCTGTGCAGGTTGACATCAGATGATTGTTATGAAGACCGTACATCTCTAGACAATAGATGTATACTTCTGGTGGATGTGTTCCACTGTTTGTGACTATACGTCACTGATCATGTACCTGTGTTCTACTTGGTGTGGTAGTGTACCATTGGATTGTAGTTGTGTACTACTATGGACAGACACAATTGTGTTCTATTGAATGATATTGTTCTGATTGCCTTGAAGACTATCAATAGTGTTGGAAATGATTATCAACTAGATGGATGATCAATGGACAGAGATTTCCCAGATGGAAAATTGTCCAGGACATTTATTCTTCTAGGACACATGTTCAAATTAGAAGAGTAGCTCTCCTGTCACTTTGTGGAGTGAGTGACTTATCCAACATCATGTCTAATTACTCTGATGGAGTATGGTTTCAAGAGATGATGCAGCTAATGAAACTGGTGGTGATGATGGTGTTCATGATCTAGTCATGAGATAATCTGTACAACTATTTAATGCTACCGGGTGAATGGTATGATTGTGCTCAAGACCATTACCTGTAATACCTCCCTAGCTAGGAGGGAGTGTTGATATTATGGTAGCTGCGGGAGGTATTTACTTCCACGTGTAAACCTAACGAGAATAGAATATTTCGGGAAGCAAGAAGAAACCCTAATGAGTTGGCTAATAACCCTAAAAGACAAGTGGGCTCAAGAGGATAATTTGTATTAGGTTATTAGCCTCCAAGAGAAGAAGTCGACTAGAAGAAATATTATATACTAAGTAAATAGGCACCCAGAATGAGAAGTTGGCCCAGGGAGTTAGCCAGAATTAGTATAAATACAGGAGGCCAATCTTCATTCTGGCAGACATTCTTAGAACTGTAGAGCTCAATTGTGCGCACTACAGTTAGCCAATTTTGTGCGCAAGTATGGAGGAGAGTTGCCGTTGTAGCTACTGTAGCTAGCAGATTACATTTTGGCTTGGACTATCTCTTGGTTATGGTTTGGACTATCTGATCAACTCTTGTTTGGTGCACCATCCTTGGGGAAAGGTGCGCTACCCTTTGTTTGGATATCTAGCCTAGGGTTTGCTTCCAAAGTGATTCTTTGTCAAGGTTAAGGTGCTCGGAGGGTGGCTTCGGCCTATGGTTGGGTGAAAATAGTGATATTTTCGATGGTAAAATGAGCACATCCATTATATTTTAACAATTCTGGAGCGCTGGAGTAACGAAGCTCCAGATAGCGCCTCTCCGAGATTTCATCAGTTCAACATTCAGGAGAATTGGAGTGTGTTGTTGTAAGAACCTCCAAAGCCCAAAGTTCCGGAGTGCTGTAGTAACGAAGCTTCAGATAGTGCCTCTCCAGGAGTTCGCCAATTCGGGAGTTTTGGAGTGTGTTTTTGTAAGAATCTTCGAAGCCCGAAGTTTCGAAGCACCAGAGTAACGAAGCTCCAGATAGTGCCTCTCTGAGATTTCGCCAGTTTGAAGTTCAAGAGTTTTGGAATGTGTTGTTGTAAGAACCTTCGAAGCCTGAAGTTCCGGAGCACCGGAGTCTCAGAGCTCCGAATAGTGCCTTGTGGATAGGCACCTAGTCCTAGCCCGTGGTCATATGAGGTGTCCGCCGAAGTAAAGGGGCTAACACCCAAAATTTGATTCTAAGGTAAGAAGGGGCTTAAAGCAAAGCGTCCACATGTTTTTGTTTTGTTAGACCTACAAAAAGATAGAAAAAGGGCCTGTGTACATTATGAGAGGATCCAACACGGGTCCAAGAGCTAATTCAGCTTTGAAGAAGATCTCTTGTACAAGGATTTCCCTCACATAAAGGACAATTTTCAAATAACCATAACTTTCTGCTCAAGACTAAGAATTGAGCATGGAAGCATCTGTTGGAAAGGTACTGGACAATAGAATATAAATGTTGACCCAAAAAATTGATCTCGGAAGCCAATTTTTCAGGAAATCAGAAGAAAGAATTCTGATGCATTACTGAATCATAGTTGTACATAATTTCATGAAGTGTTAAATTAATTTGCCTAACAAGTTCTGTTGTCTGTACATTTTGTAGAGTTAAAAACAATTACATCAGAACAAGATCAACACAGAGTTCAAAATCATGGAAGATACACAGGGGGCTTACAACCAGGAAGATGAGATCACAGGGATGCATGTCAATATGGGTAATGAAGGTAAAAACTCAAATGGTCATGGAGAAGGAAATGAAGAAACATGAACTTGGTGGAGACCATTAAAATTTTGCAAAAGGATGTCTAAAGTTATAAATTTGATAATGAGAGGCTTACGAAAGCCAATGAGCAACACGAGGACTTCAATATAAATTTAATGCAGAGCTTGGGCATAATAGAAAATAAGATGGATAAGGAGAATGACTCAAGCAAATCAGAAAGTCACAGGTCTCCTGATGATAGGAGAAGAACAATAAGTATTGGGAGACATCACCATCACTCCCCAAGGCATTCTACTAGAATAGCACACAATAGCTCAAGTCCATATATTTTCAAGAAGCATAAGAGGAGGTCTGGGGTGGATGAGCTACAAGGAGAAATCAAGCCTCATACATTTGATGGTGAGCATAAGAAGGATGCAGATGCAGAGACATGGTTGCTAGGCACAAGGAAGTATTTTCAATTGCATAATTACTCTTCACACACAGAAGGAAGAATTTCCATTTAGTAGTTCAAAGGAAAGACATCCACGTGGTGGGACCAATTTGTGCAAGTGCAACACATTGTTGAGAAAAATGTTACTTGGAAGGAATTCAAGAAGTATTTTCAAAATAAATACTTGACTAAGAGATACTATGACAAGAAAATGAAGGAGTTATTTGAACTCAAACTTGGGAGTATGACCATAGATGAATATGAAAGAAGGTTTTTAGAAATGCTAAAGCATGTTTCTTTCATCAAGGAAGAGCGAGTTAAGATTCAAAGGTATTTGAGTGGGCAACCATCATTTATCAGTGACAAGATACAATATGATGATCCCAAAAAATTGGAGGAGACCGTAAGGCGAGCTAAATGTCTTTATGATCAACATAAAGGAAGACCAACTTTCCAAAAATCTTGGGAAGACAAGAAGAAAAACAAGATGGAACAGAAGAAAAAGGGGGCTAAACCACCATTCTTAAGAAATAATCCTCAAGGACATCCAACTTCTAGAGAACCTAGAAGGAATGAGACAGGGGGCAAACACCAAGGTAGCCACCTATTCAATGTTTGGGTTGTGGGGGAGATCATATGTATAGAGATTGTCCTCATAGAGGTGAAAAAGTGAGGACTATTCACAATGTACAATGGGTTGATATAGTGGAGGACATGAACATAAATGTACCTAGGATCTATGCAGCCCTGGACAACAAGAAAACTGAGTTTTCAATCACATATGATTGAAGTGGAAGGTAAGATCAACAATCAAACCATTGCTATTTTAATTGATTCAAGAGCTAGTAATAGTTATATAGATCCTAAGATGGTGGAAAGATTGCATTTTCCAGGAAGAAAGCATGGAAAATATTTGTTTTTGCATCTTTCTACCGAAGCCAAAAGAAAAATTAATGAGATGGTTAAGGCATGCCTAATGGACATGAATGGGTTGATCATTGAGACAGATTTGAATATCATACCTTTAGGTTCCTATGACGGTCTAATTGGTATGGATTGGTTGGACCAACACCATTCTATCCTAGATTGTTATAATAAGACATTTACTTGCTGGGATGAGGAAGGAAACCTAAGGACAATATAGATAATTCCTAGAGCAACAACTGTCAGAGAAATTTTAGCATTGCAGCTGAAGAAAAGTTACAAAAAAGGGTGTCAAATATTTGCAGCACATATGGAAGAGACACCTAAAGATAGGGTGTCAAATATTGAAGATTATGCAATCCTAAAAGAGTTTGAATATGTATTTAAAGAAATAACAAGATTACCCCCTAAAAGAGACATTGATTTCTCCATAAATATGATGCCTGGAGCAACTCCAATATCCAAGACCCCTTACATGATGAGTACTCCAGAATTGAAGGAATTGCAAATGCAACTTGAAGAGCTTCTGAAGAAGAGGTATATACGCTTAAGTGTGTCACGTTGGGGTGCCCTAGTATTATTTGTGAAGAAAAAGGATGGAACATTGAGACTTTGCATTGACTTCAGACAGTTAAACAATGTAACTGTGAAGAATAAGTATCCTTTACCAAGGATTAATGACCTCTTTGATCAGTCGAAATATGCAAAAATATTTTCCAAGATTGATCTCAAGTCAGATTATCATCAAGCAAGAATTAAAGAAGAAAACATCAACAAGACTTCTTTCAGAACAAGGTATGGGAATTATGAGTTCACAGTGGTGCCATTTGGGTTATCAAATGCACCGACTGCCTTCATGTGTTTAATGAATGGTATTTTCAGAGAATACTTAGATAAGTTTGTCATTGTATTTTAGATGACATTCTTATATATTCTAAGTTAGAGGAAGAGCATGAACAACACTTGAGGATGGTATTACATGTATTAAGGGAGCATCATTTGTATGACAAATTGAGCAAGTGCTCATTTTATCAGAAATAAATTCATTATTTGGGACATATCATTTTAGAGGAAGGGATAGTAGTGGATCCTGAAAAGATTGAGGCCATTAGAGGATGGTCATCACCAAAGAATGTGACAGAGGTTAGATCATTCATGGGCCTTGTAGGCTACTATAGGAGATTTATTGATGGATTCTCAAAGATTGCACACCTGATCACTTCCTTGCAAAAGAAGGTGGTGAAGTGTCAATGGACATTGGATTGTGAAAAGAGTTTCCAACACTTGAAACATTTATTAACAAGTGTTCCAATACTAAGGATCGTTGATCCAAATGAAGACTTCATTGTTTGCATTGATGCATATAAAGAAGGGCTTGGTGGAGTCCTCAGTCAAAATGGGTATGTTGTATGCTATCAATCAAGGAAGTTGAAGGAACATGAAAGACACTATGCTACTCATGATTTGGAGTTGGCAGCCATAGTGCATGCCTTGAAGATGTGGAGGCACTACCTCATGGGGAAAAGGTTCGAGTTGAGGACATACCATAATGGTCTGAAATATTTTTTTGGACAACCAACTTTAAATGCCAGGCAAAGCAGGTGGTTAGAATTTCTTAGTGAATATGACTTTGATATAAAGCATATCAAAAGGAAAGAGAACAAGGTGGCTGATGCACTTAGCAGAAGGGTACATGAGTTGCATGCTACAACCATTAGCATGTACCAATAAGATTTGAAAGACAAAATCTTAGAGGCTGCAAAATCAGAATTGCAATACACAGAAATAATAACAAAATTACAACAAGGTATTTTGCAGCAGAAAACTGAAGACTATAAGCAAGAAAATGATGAAATTATCATGTACAGGGGCATAATTTATGTATCAAATTCCGAGGAATTGAAAAATCCGATAGTAAGAGAAATCCATAATGTACCTTATGCTAGGCACCCAGGTTATCAGAAAATTATTGTAGTTGTCAAGAGCTAATATTATTGGTTAGGAATGAAGAAAGAAGTTGCCGATTTATTGCCAAATGTTTGGAGTGTCAAAAGAAGTGAGCATAGACACCCAACTAGTTTGCTACAACAATTACCCATTCCTGAGTGGAAATAAGAAGTTGTAACAATGGATTTCATCACCAAACTGCCCAAAACAAGCAAGCAACATGATTCTATCACGATAGTGGTGGATAAGCTTACTAAAGTTGCCCATTTTATTCCAGTAAAGCTCACTCACAAGGTAACCAACATTGCTGATATTTATGTGAGGGAAATTGCTTGACTACATGGTATACCCAAGACAATTGTGTTTGATAGAGATCCAAAATTTACATCAAAATTTTGGAAAGGATTATTTAAAGGATTTGGAATAAGTTTGAATTTTAGCACAACTTATCATCCAGAATCAGATGGACAAACAAAGAAGGTGAATCAAGTGATTGAGGATATGTTGAGGATGTATGTGATAGATAAACCATCAAAATGGGAAGACTACCTACACTTAGTAGATTTTGCTTATAACAATGGGTACCAAACATTTCTAAAGATGAGTCTATTTGAGACACTTTATGGCAAAAGGTGCAACACACTGGTAAGCCGGGACAACCCAACAGATAGAGCAGTGGTTGGGCCAGAATTACTCAGGGAAATGGAAGAGCAAATGTTGAAAATAAAATAGAATTTAAAGGCTGCTCAAGACAAACAAAAAAACTATGTTGATAAGGGTAGAACTCACAGGGAATTTAAAGTGGGTGACCATGTATTCTTGAAAGTAAAGGCCAACAAAAGTTCCTTGAAGTTGGGAAATTGTTCAAAATTGGCAGCTCATTATTGTGGGCCATTTGAAATCCTAGAGAGGATTGGGCCTATAGCATACATGCTTGTTTTTCTTGCATCAATGTCTATTCATAAAGTATTCCATGTATCATTGCTCAAAAAATATATACCTGATGCTAATCATGTCATTGATTGGAATGTGAATCATGTGGAGCAAGAAGACACCTTTCAAGTGTATCCGATGTGCATACTGAACCGGAAGATCAAGCAGCTCCATTATCGAGCCATAGAGCTAGTAAAGGTCCAATGGACCTGGTACAGTTATGAAGATGCAACTTGGGAGCACGAGGATGTTATGCGGACAAAATACCCACATCGTTTTGAGGATTTTTGAAATTTTGGTTGTAAATGTGTATATATTGCATTGAGGACAATGCATAAATAAGGGGGAGGGGAATGTAATACCCCTAGGCTGAACCCCAACTGTAAATGTAAATACAAATGTACTTAGGATGGTGAACGAGGATGCATAAAGGACAATATGTCTGTGATGTAAAAGTAAATGTATTCACATGCAAATATTAATGAAAAACACATCACTGTGTGCAAACCAACCATGTAAAAGAGTAAGGGGGACTAAACTCCACTAGTTAGAGAAAATGGGCTAAAAGTTAAGGAGAAGGGGCTAAGCTAGGGAGCTTAAGCCAATAATGAATATTATATTAATATTCCTTAAAGTATAAAGTATGAATAATTATTTTATCCTAAGTTCTAAGGATGGGGACAAGTGGTCCAAAGTAGCTCTCAACATGACAAGTGTCAAATTAGGGACATGCATACAAAGAGTTTGGACTTAGTGCATTTTCCATCATTCCATCATTTCCTCCATTCCTAGACTCACGGATTTCATCCATTCTTCATACCTCTCTGTCATTAGTAGCGTATTTGTACCTTACCCGAGCCAATATTGTACTTGCACATGTAGCTGGTTAACTTAAGAGCTGGACTGAAGATGGGGGTTATCAGGCTCATGGGATATTGAAGAGGTTGGTTGTCAGGCCCGTGAGAAATTCTCTCTGCGTGAGAAAATTGTTGGGAATTGTTTTCCTGAAGGTGCCAAAAAGCAGCTACAGGGCTATGAGACTTCCTGTCCGACCTGTTGCTGAAGCTGGGAAAGGAAATGTGGTAGCCGAAGGACTGTTGAGTAGAGAAGGGGCACATTTCCTGGGGTGGGACAAACATGTGGGGAATGAGAGACTCTAGGCTATCAGTTCGAGTTGGCACATGTGAGGGAGTTTTTCCTGTTGTCTGAGATATATTAGCTTGGTTAAGAATTCCTTTACTTGGGTGGAGTTTAGTCCCAACTCGGGGGTGGCCCACTACTGAGACCTTTGAGCAGTGTGGTCTAAGGATGGGAGGAACGTGGAAGGTCTGCACGCAGTTGGTGGCTTTTTTATCAAAGATAAGTGTTAATTGTGTGTTAAATTATATGCCATATTATTATTTATGCGTTTATTTTTATGGGTTTTTCCTGTGTATGCTGCATGTGTATTTCTATTATTATTCTACATGAATATGTGTATTTGCAAAATATTTGTATGTTTTAAATTGTATACAGTTCGAAATTTTTTCACATGGCTTAGCCCAACATTACGTGGTTGGGGATGCTACAGTCCCTCAATGCCCTCCCCTCTCAATGTCAATTCCTAGCCCGATAAACATCATATTCACAACCCTCTATGCTCAAGTTGAGTATGGGTTTCTCTTTGTTGGATTCCAACTGCAAATTCACTTGTAGGCTCTCTCTTTTCCCCGATCTCTCTTCTTCCTCCAACTCATGCACAATGAGTGCATTGCTCCCCTCTTTTATGGAAAATTCCCTCTTCTCTCCCTTGATTCCTTCTCTTGCTTCTATCTAAAACTTCATAAGACAAATGTCAACCAAAATTTGAGTTTTGATGTCTAATAAAGATGTCTTTACTCTTGATCTTTATCATGGAAGTTTCACTATATGTCAAAAGGCAAACATTGAAGTAGTAGGTATTGTAATGATTTAAATTTTTCTATTGGGTGTTTATCTATTCCTTTGTAAAATTCATCGTCAACCTAGCAAGTCAAGACAAAAAAAAACCGCTTGTTATCAGCCTAAGATCCAAGTCAAAACAACCATTGTTTTGGGACGCGTCATGGCAAGCAAAAGGAAGGGAGCGCGACCTCGCCCTCAATGGTTTTAAAAACCGTGTATTGACCCCCGCGGTGACATAGAATGGTTTCAAGTCTTGATAGGTGTCGAACAAAGGATGCTATCGCGCCCCCCCTCTCAGCGGTTTTAAAAACCATGAAGGGACCGCCTGCGGTGACCTTTGAAGAAACAAGTGGTTTTTAAAACCACACGTCGGTCCCCCGAAACCACCAGGCAACGTCATCTTCTGAAGGGATAGAGGGTCGTGGCATTGATAAATCATTATTTCAGTTAATTGCTGAAACCTTAATGCATGTTTTTTGGATGTCAATTTTCATCAAGTTCGATGTGAAACAGGGTGTTCGAAAAGATTAAAGGAAGTTTGGAAAAAAAGAGTGTGTAAGAAAGAAAGAAAGAAAGTATTTTTAACGTCCACGAGGCTAAAAATAGCCTATGGGACAGATTGTTTTTCCATCTGGCTTTTGCATTCGGCCCTTTTCCTGTGAAGTTTTA
>JZKD02S1594691.1:179537-191159 GCA_000966675.3 Picea glauca | reverse complement strand
TCAATCACATGAAATGGACAGAGACACAAAATATTTATGAGGAAACCCATAAAGGGAAAAACCTCTTCTTCTTCTTGTGGATGTAAAGCAAGCAAGCTACTTCAGTTACATCAAAGTTTGTCTAAGCAACTACTCAGATGATGCTACTACCTCTTTATCTTCAACACCTACTGAAAGACAACTTCTACTGCCTGAATGCAAGCTTCAACTTGCAATGAGATGATTAGTCTCCCTAGCTCCTCCCTTCCTCCCTTTAGTTCCGGCTTCAACCTGTTTCAAACACTCTTCTTAAACTGTCAATATCCTTTTGTTAATTTTTTTATGTGAAAACAAACTCGTAACTATCAATTCCATCTTTGCCAAACCTGTTATTTTTTTTAACCAACACACATCTTACTCAAATGCAACTCTGTTCACACTCTGTCAATGCCAAAAACTGATTAGCTCAATCTGTTCATGTTTACTCTGTTATAAACCTGGAAATCAAATCTGTAGATAACTTCATTGCAATAAATAATGACCTCAATGTATATTTGAGTTACAAATACAACCTTTAACTATTTAATGCATATACCTTAGATGTAATTACTCAGTCAATCAAGCATTTCATACCTCTATTCTATATCTATAACACATTTACCCTGCGTTTTCCTTCCAACAATTGATTAATAGAGTTCCAGGAAAAACGTGAATGAACCTCTACGTTTTTCTTCCAGCAAATGATCAATAGACTTCTAGGGAAAAACGTGAATGAATCTATGCATTTTTCTTCCAACAAATGATCAATAGACTACCTGGGAAAAACGTGAATGAACCTCTGCGTTTTTCTTCCAACAAATGATCAATAGATTTCCAGGGAAAAACGTGAATGAACCTCTGCGTTTTTCTTCCAACAAATGATCAATAGACTTCCAGGGAAAAACGTGAATGAACCTCTGCATTTTTCTTCCAGCAAATGATCAATAGACTTCCAGGGAAAAACGTGAATGAGCCTCTGCATTTTTCTTCCACTTAAAAACCCATCACCGAGTTCTTGAACACACTCTGTTCTCTCTGTGTTTATCTTTCTCTTACCAAGATCATAAATTTTGTCAAGAAGTGTTTACATTAGTTGCTATAGCTGTCAACATTAACTTTTGTCTTATTTATCTGGAAAACTTCCTTAACATGTGTACATTAGTTGTTGTAGCTATCAACATTAACTTTTGTCTTACTTATCTTGCAAACTTCCTTAACATGTGAGCTTTGGTGATATAACTTACAATGCACTTTTCCTTGCATTTTTAACTAAGCCTTTGACCACCTGTTCATTGGGTTAAGCGAGTTGTTAGTCCAACTAATGCAAATCAAACTCTTACTCATAAATGCAATAATGATAAGTTTGACATCAATGGAAATAATGGAAAACTCTGCAATCTAGCCAACAAAATCCCCCTTTGACATTGATGGCAAACTTAAACCTGTTTTCCCCCTTTTTTCATCGATGGAAAAGGATCAATCATACTCCTGCTGTCAGAAATACCAAGAAAAGATCACCTGTATAACATCTGAAAGAACATCAACTCCCCCCATCAAAAAGACATGAATCTGTGAAAACTGTAACCAACCAAGAAAAAGTGTTGTAGAGGGGCCAAAATTATAATAACAGAGCTGAAAGATGCACCATGGAAATCTGCAATCCTGAGTATAAGGAAAGAGAAATATAATTACAGAAGGCAAACCCCCAACTGATCCTTGAGGCTTTCAAATTGCATTTTAGGTAATGGCTTAGTAAAGATATCAACAATATGATCTTTCGTACCAACATACTCCAACTTAATGATATTATTTAAAACCTGCTCTCGGATAAAATGAAATTTAATAGGAATATGTTTCGTTTTGGAATGCATAACTGGGTTTTTAGAGATACTAATGGCACTGGTGTTGTCACAGAAAATAGGAATGGGAGCATCATATTGAATGTGTATTTCTGTTAACATTTGTTTCATCCAGAGAACATGAGTGTAACAATTAGTAGCTGGAATGTATTCTGCCTCAGCATTAGAAAGGGAAATAGATGATTGTTTCTTGCTAGACCAACTCACCCGACATCCTCCAAGATAGAATGTTGTTCCACTAGTACTCTTCCTGTCATCAACACAACCTGCCCAATCAACATCAGTGAAAGCATACAAATCAAGATGGTTACCCTTAGGATACCATAAACCATACTCTGCTTTGCCCTTAAGATATCTGAGAATCCTTTTGACTGCAAGTAAATGAGAAGCTTTAGGAGAGGCCTGAAACCTAGCAACTTGACAAACTGTATGCATAACATTGGGCCTTGTAGCTGTAACATATAGAAGACTGCCAATCATAGATCTGTACATTGTCTGCTCAACATTTTCAGAATCATCATTTTGACTTAACTTACATCCAGTAACCATGGGAGTGCCAACTGGTTTACAATCCTGCATTTGAAATTTCTTGAGCATTTCATTGATATATTTAGTTTGAGAAATGAAAATACCTTCATCAGATTGAGAGATTTGAAGACCTAAGAAAAATTTCATTTCACCAAGCATGGACATCTCAAACTCATTCTGCATACCGTCAGGAAACTGTTAGCTAAGTTGATCATTATCACTCCCAAAAATAATATCATCTACATAAATCTCAACAATGACCAAGCTATCTTGTTCTTCTTTAATATAAAGATTACTGTCAGTGTTTCCTTTTCTGTATCCTTGCCGCCTTAAGTATTTATCAAGCTTGGAATACCAAGCTCTTGGAGCTTGCTTTAAGCCATACAAAATCTTTTTCAACTTGTAAACATGATTTTTTGCTTCTTGCACCTGAAACCCATCTGGTTGTTACATGTATACTTCTTCCTCTAATTCACCATCTAAAAATGCAGATTTTACATCCATCTGATAAAATCTAATGTGCTTGGAACTAGCATAAGCCAAAATCAGCCTAATGGATTCCATTCTTGCAACAAGAGCAAAAGTTTCTCCATAATCTATGCCTTCTACCTGTGCATACCCTTTAAAAACCAGTCTAGCTTTATTTCTAGTCACCTTACCTGCTTCATCCAACTTATTTCTGAAGACCCATTTAGCCCCAATAACATTCTTATTTAAAGGTCTAGGAACCAATTCCCATGTCTCATTCTTTTCTATTTGACTAATCTCTTCTTTCATTGCTTTCATCCAGTATTCATCATTGATTGCTTCTTCAACATTATTGGGTTCAAATAGAGAGAGTAATGATACATGTTCGTGATTTGAACTAGATTCTTTCCTTTTGCTTCTAGTTTCAACACTTGCATTTATATCACCAATGATCTGCTCTTCAGGATGATTTCTTTGTACCCTTTTGTTTGGAGTCTTAGATGGATTTGACCCCTACACCAAAGTAGGAATCAGATTTTCATTGTTAGCTGATTTAGTTTCCTCTATATCACTTGATTCTTCTTCCATTTTCAGTTTGTCATATATTTCATATGTCTGATGATCTTTCTGTTCAATTTTGGATTTTAAAAATGAAGATTCATCAAATTTAACATCTATGGCTTCAACAAATTTCTTCAATCTTAAATTGTAGCACTTATAAGCTTTTCTTGAGCATGAATATCCAACTAAAATACCTTCATCAGTTCTAGAATCCAACTTTCCCATATTTTTTTATCAACTTTCTTTATGTAACACTTACTACCAAATATTCTAAAGTGTTTTACACTTGCTGGCCTACCTTTCCATAACTGATAAGGTGTTTTGTCTTAGTTATTTCTCAACAATACTCTATTCAGAATATGAACAACAATATGGATAGATTGAGGCCAAAGTATGTTACTCAGTTTAGATTCATTTAGCATTGTTCTTTCCATCTCCATAACAGTCCTATTTTTCCTTTCAACAACACCATTTTGTTGAGGTGTTTCAGTAACAAAAAAAATGTCTTTTGATACCATTATCATCACAATACTTATTGAATTCTTTAGAAACAAACTCTCCCCCATTGTTTGATATTAAGCATTTAATTTTCATGTCAATTTCATTTTAGTCAATTCTTTGAAAATTTGAAAACAATTGAATGTTTCAGACTTCTTTTTCAACAGAAACATCCAAGTCATCCGAGTAAATTCATCCCCAAATAACATAAAATATCTTTCACCATTTAATCCCGTTGTCCTCATAGGTCCACAAACATCAACATGTAATATTTCCAAAGGTTTTGTTGTAGAGTGTTCTTTAGTCTTAAACCTAACTCTAGTTTTTTTTACCATATTGACACTGTTTGCAAATAGAACTGGTAAGATTCTTCATGACAGGTAAATCTCTTATACCTTCCCTTTTGTTTAACTGAATCAGATTTTCAAAGTTAATATGCCCAAGCCTTTTGTGCGACAACCAACTTTCATCTTCATTCCCAAGATAACAATTTTCCTTTTTCTCATCTAGTATGTAAATGTTGTTCGGTGTTCTTGTAGCTGTTCCAACTAACCTATTTGTTTTGATATCTATGATTTGACAATTTTTAGAATAAAAAATCATATAATGCCCTTTATCACAAGTTTGACCTACACACAATAAATTGTGTTCCATATCCTCAACCAACAAAACATTTTCAGCCATAATATTTTTGTTATTCAGACACACAATACGTCTTCCAATTATCCTATCTGATTGTTCATTACCAAAAGCAACTATACCTTCTTTTCCTTCATCCAATGTAACAAAATTCCATTTTCTGCTTGTCATATGTTTTGAACATCCACTATCCACACACCATTTTACTTTATGATCAGCTTGTAAAGCTAGAGTGCATTTTTCAGATTCTAAATGGTCACTTTTCTTTTTCCACCATCTAGCTTTCAGATTAGCGTAATTAGGTTCAACAAATTTCTGAAAGTTCATTGGACGGTTTCTTGACACATGTCCAAAATTATTACACCTATGACATTCACCCTCAAACCTTAAAACATCAAATCTGTTATAGGAATTGTTCACATTGTTTTGAATGGTTCTATCATGCCTTCTTCCATAATCAAACCTAGATTTGTCATGACTGTTATGTGCAATTATGTTTCTTGAAAAGGCATTGCAAAAAGCAACTTTATGTCCATACTTGTAATGAAATAAACAATAGCCATCAAACTTGTTCCAACACTTGTCATAGGTTCTTCTATGTACTGTTGAAGTCTGATTTCCTTCTAGCTTTACTGATTCCATCTGCTTGCTAGTGTTTTTCACATTTGTATGTCCTGTACCTACTTTTTCAAAAATTGTACTAGTACTTGCATTAGTAGCCTCAAATTTATAACTAATTCCAGTTTTGTCATTTGTTGGTCTTTGATTACTAATAATCTGTTTCAAAATCCTTGAGCTATCATCCATGTTATTTTCTTGTACCTTCTTTCTTAATGAAACAACTTCAAGTTTCAGACCATCATTTTCCTTTTCCTTTTCTACAAGCAAATTGTTTAGTGCTTCCTCAGTTACTCTAGCTTCTTCTGTTTTGAGCTTTAAATCAATTATCATAGTTTCAGTGCTTTCTATCAACTTGTTAGATTTCTGTATCTTATTTTCAAGATTCTTAATTTCTTCTTTGAAATGTTTACATTCTCTTCTTACCTTTCTAAGTTCAATCAAAGCACTTACAAGCTCAGCTTCCAAATCAACTTCACCTTCTTCTTCTTCATTGACTTTATCATTCTAATTTTCTATAGCCATAAAAAGTCTTATATCTAAGCTAACATCACTTTCATTTGATTCTGAAGAGTCACTAACATCTTTAATAAATAGACTTTTCTTTTTATATGAGTTTCTTTGAAAAGACTTCTTATACTTGTACTTGTATTCTTTACTCTTTCTATTGCTTTCTTCTTCACCATCAGAATGCTTATTGAAAGGACACTTGGAAGAAAAATGTCCTATTCTACCACAACCAAAACATTTAAGAGGAAGCTTACCTTTGTATTTTCCAGTACCCTTTTTAAGATTTTTGATAAAATTAGCTTCTTCCATATCCTCTTCCGAATCCCCATAATTGATGGTTTCTTCTTCAACCTTTTTCTTGTCCTTCTTTGCTGCCTTGAAAGCTGCTTCTTTCCTGACAAAATTCTCACCAGTGGTCCTCATCTCATATGATATTAGTATCCCATGTAGTTCATCCATTTCTAAAGTAGAAAGATTAGTTCTTTCTTCTAAAACAAATATTTTTGGATCAAATCTTACAGGTAGAGATATAAGTACCTTTTGTACAATATTATCATTTTTAACTTCTTCTCCTAGACCTCTCATGGTATTAACTACTTCATCAATATGAAGGAAATAAGTTGCTATCTTCCATTTTTAAACTTTCAAATTGAATCCTATATGACTGTAACTTAGCATTCTTCACCTTAGTATCTCCTTCATAAACATTTTTCAGCTTGTCCCATAATTCTTTTGCTGACACACAGTGCATAACCTTAATAAATTCTAACCCTACTAAACCTCCAAGTATTGCATACATAGCTTTGGAATTGCTTTCATAAAGTTTCTTACTTGTAACATCTATTGGAATGGTTGTTGGAACACTATATTCATTCAACACAACTTTCCAAACATCTACTCCTCGAGCTTGCAAAAATAATTTCATCTTGATACTCCAAAAGGCATCGTTATGTCCATCAAATAGAGGTAATCCATGTTTTGTAAATTCAGATTTCTTATCCATCATAAAAGATCAAACTTCGAGTGATTAAACTGAGTTCCGATCCGATACCAATTTTTGGACAAGTTGAGCAACTGAGCGGGGGGGGGGTGAATCAATTGTATACACAATTTTCACTTTTATCTCTTTAATACATATTACTTCTTTAATGCAGTTTAAAACCTAATAAATATTTTGTCTCAGTGAAAATGAATTAGTAACCATCAATCACATGAAATGGACAGAGACACAAAATATTTATGAGCAAACCCATAAAGGGAAAAACCTCTTCTTCTTCTTGTGGATGTAAAGCACACAAGCTACTTCAGTTACATCAAATTTTGTTTGAGCAACTACTCAGATGAGTCTACTACCTCTTTATCTTCAACACCTACTGAAAGACAACTTTTACTTCCTGAATGCAAGCTTCAACTTGCAATGAGACGGTTAGTGTCCCTAGCTCCTCCCTTCCTCCCTTTAGTACTGGCTTCAACCTGTTTCAAACACTCTTCTTAAACTGTCAATATCCTTTTGTTAATTTCTTTCTGTGAAAACAAACCTGTAACCATCAATTCTATCTTTGCCAAACCTGTTATTGTTTTCAACCAACACACATCTTTCTCAAATGCAACTCTGTTCACACTCTGTCAATGCCAAAAACTGATCAGCTCAAACTGTTCATGTTTACTCTGTTATAAACCTGGAAATCAAATCTGTAGATAACTTCATTGCAGTAAATAATGACCTCAATGTATATTTGAGTTACAAAGACAACCTTGAACTATTTAATGCATATACCTTAGATGTAATTACTCAGTCAATCAAGCATTTCATACCTCTATTATAGATCTATAACACATTTACCCCTGTGTTTTCCTTCCAACAATTGATCAATAGAGTTCCAGGAAAAACGTGAATGAACCTCTGCATTTTTCTTCTAGCAAATGATAAATAGACTTCCAGGGAAAAACGTGAATGAACCTCTGCATTTTTCTTCCAGCAAATGATCAATAGACTACCAGGGAAAAACGTGAATGAACCTCTGCGTTTTTCTTCCAGCAAATGATCAATAGATTTCTAGGGAAAAACGTGAATGAACCTCTGTGTTTTTCTTCCAGCAAGTGATCAATAGACTTCCAGGGAAAAACATGAATGGACCTCTGCATTTTTCTTCCAGCAAATGATCAATAGATTTCCAGGGAAAAACGTGAATGAACCTCTGTATTTTTCTTCCATCAAATGATCAATAGACTTCTAGGGAAAAACGTGAATGAACCTCTACGTTTTTCTTCCAGCAAATGATCAATAGAATTCTAGGGAAAAACGTGAATGAACCTCTGCATTTTTCTTCCACTTAAAAACCCATCACCGAGTTCTTGAACACACTCTGTTCTCTTTGTGTTTATCTTTCTCTTACCAAGATCAAAAATTTTGTCAACAAGTGTTTATATTAGTTGCTGTAGATGTCAACATCAACTTTTGTCTTACTTATCTGGCAAACTTCCTTAACATGTGTACATTAGTTGCTGTAGCTATCGACATTAACTTTTGTCTTACTTATCTGGAAAACTTCCTTAACATGTGAGCTTTGGTGATATAAATTATAGTGCACTTTTCCTTGCATTTTTAACTAAGCCTTTGACCACCTGTTCATTGGGTTAAGTTAGTTGCTAGTCCAACTAATGCAAATCAAACTCTTACTCATAAATGCAATAATGATAAGTTTGACATCAATGGAAATAATGGCAAACTTTGCAATCTGGCCAACAAAATTGTCCTTGATGGTGAGCTTATTGAGGGCACGAAAGTCTAGACACATGCACCAAGTACCTTATTTTTTAAGTACCGTGACCACAGGGGAAGAATAAGGTTTGGTACTGGGGCGGATAACACCCACTTGGAGAAATTCTTGCACTATTTTCTCAATTTCATTCTTTTGGGCAAAGGGCATACATTGGGAGGAAGACTATCAAGAACAGGGGAATGGAATGATCATGAACACCATGAGAAGGAGGAAGTCCCTGAGGGGTGGAAAAAACAACTTTATGTTTGGAAAGGATAGCTTGGAGGTTAGGATGCACAGAGGGTGTCTCAACGACTTGAATAGAATGAAGTTGAGAAATGATACCTGAGTGGCCTTTCTTGAGGATCTTTTCCATACGATGGGAACTAATGATCTCAGGAGAACCAACTTTGAGACCTTGGAATTGATACCTTTGTCATTCCTGTTGGAATTGCAGGGTTAATTCTTTAAAATCCATAAGAATGGGATCCAAAGTGTGTAACCATTCAACACCTAGCACAATGTCACAACCTCTCATGTCAATGGAAATCATATGAGATTTCAGTTGGTAATGTCCAATTTGAAGACATAAATTTTCACAATGCCCACCACATTTCATGGACCCACCATTGGCTATCATGATTTGAAAATTATTGACAACACGAATATAGAAATTGGTTTCATGGGCAATGTGACGATGAATAAAATTGTGGGTGCTACCACTATCAATAAGGATGACGACCTTCCTATGCTTAATGTAGCCAATGAGCTTCAACGTTTGTGGGGCCGAGAATCCAATGAGGGCATGCAGGGAAATAAATGGGTCAATGTCAGGTGGGTCAGCAGGATCTTGGGTGGCATTGGGAAGGGAGGGTTCTTCAACCACGAGAATTGTCACATCCTCTTCAGGAACATCTTCGAAAATGGCCACACATAGTTTTTGTTCCTTACACTTGTGCCCCGAAAAATATTTTTCATCACAAATATAGCAAAGACCCTTCATTTGGTGTTCAACCATTTCAGCCCTAGTTAGTTTCTGGACCTCAAGGGGAGTGACATGGGTGTTAGGATTAACGGTTCGAGGGAGAGGAACAAAAGGGGGTTTTTTGTTCTGGGAAAAAAAAACTTGTTGGGCCTCTTTAGCACATTGAGTAGCTTCCAAACAAGTGGGAGGGAAGGCCATGAGAACCTGGGATCAAATTTTATCCTTGAGATCACTGATAAATAATTCACAGAAGAACACATTTGACATGCCCTCTGTTCGAAAATCCAAATGCTCAAAAGCAGTGATGAAGTTTTCCACTGCGCTAGATTGTTTCAACTTGGTCAAACGACTGAGATAGTGGGTATCAATATCAAATCATGCATAGAGCTCAACAACAAAATGGGTCCAAGAAATATACCCCCAACATGAATTTTTTCACCATTGCCACCATTGCCAACGTTCAGAATCTAGATAGAGAAAAACATAGCGAAGTTTGGCCAACTCGTCAGTAATACCATGCTGAGAAAAATAATGCTCCATTTGAGTGACCCAACCTATAGGATCGGAGCCATCAAATTTATTGAACTCTATGTGGGAAATACGAGGTTCATGATGAAAGGAGTTGGAGTGAAAATGCGGAGACTGAGAGGAATCAACAACATCAGGTTGTGATGATGAGGAAGGACCCGTAGGGCGGTTCAAAAATTTATTGACAACATACTGGAGGGAGGTAAATTGGTCTATGAGGTTGGCTTCCAGCTTGTCAATGTGGGAATTGGTAGAATCCAGCTGAGATGTGAGATGTTCGATGGAGACATGGGCTTGATTAACGAAAGTTTGGAGGTCTTGGTTGCGAGTGGTGGCCATTTGGAGAGGGGAAGTGTGGGTAAGGAAAAAAAATATGGGTGAGTGGGACCACAAAAAAATACTTAGAAGTGATAGGTACCATGATGATCAGTGCTTGAAGGGAAATATAATGGGATAGGAGAAAAACTAGGGACACTGGGAAGGGGTCGGGTCCACTGAAACAAAAAGGATTAAAAATGAAGGGTATGACTGTGATCAAGGAGAAAAGGGGAATCCAATGTAATAGGTCCCAAATAAGTGTGCTGACGGGACCACTATAATCTTTTTTTTTTTACTCCTACGGAGTTATACTTCGTCCTAAAGAATATTGCAGTGACGAAATGCCCAAATGCTTAACATGAATAAATGTGTAGTAATTTTACAACCAGAATGTAGAAGACACTGTAGCACGATAATAGATCTTGTTGGTTCTATTTCTGTTTCCTTCCCAAGGGTTAGGGTATTCAAGGGTTCTAAAGGAAAGGGTTTTCCCTGTGCTATAGCTCTCTAATATACGTGTGGGGTCCAACAATAGTACTCAACCCAATATCTCAGGGCACCAACTAAGGAGGATAGACCGTACCCTTAGTCTTACTACCTGACTACCCAGGTACTAGAGAGTATCTTCCTGAGTGTTGTTCTCGGTGGCACTATAACAGTCAGGCAAATGATCAGTTTATTTATGGAGGGCTTAAGGAGATCTAGGCTGATCCGTATACAGGTGCTGTATGATGCGCTACCACTTGAAGGGGTACCAACATGGGTTACAAGGGTGGCCAACAGATGTGCACTTAAGTACCACTTGTATTTCATGTGTGTATGAATCCCCGACCACGGGTTTATGCACGTAACGACATATCTTTGTATCTTAAAGACGCCAGAATACGTCTCTGCCCTAAAAACATTTAACCCACAATTTTCTGCCGAGGAAGGAGCTTTGATACCACTTGTAATATTCTAGATATAAAATAGTATGCATAACAAAAATAATTAACTGGAAATGGTAGATAAACAATGATATAACTAGAACAATGTCACAACATTACCAGAATAATACCAAAAATACACCAGAAAGAGCACTTTTATTACTGAGAGCAATGTTCACTTGCCTCTTCGAGGGGGAAACCTCCAACAGAGCAGAGCTCTATTACAATAATATCCAAGACAAAAATTCTCATACCCTATATTCCTATTTATACTAAATATATCTATCAAAAGAACAATCTAGAGGAAGATCCTTCTAGACGTGGAACCTTCAATTAGGTCTTCTTAGATTTGACTTATTCCTCCTTATTGCTAGGCCTTATTAATATTGACCTTTATTACATGG
>JZKD02S1594691.1:134524-176456 GCA_000966675.3 Picea glauca | reverse complement strand
ATATATATATATATATATATATATATATATATATACAATACATTTAATAACAAGGTTAATTGTCTTTCCAAAATTCTCATAACAGGTTTGTCCATAGTATTTGTTGGGATAAATATATGTACTATTAATTCCCACATTAAATTATCAACTTGGGCTCGTAAACTTTGAGGTGCAGGTGTAGGAAACGCAGGATCAGAGCCTAGTCTAGCCTAATCTAAAACCGATAAAACAATCTTCAAACCCACACTGGAGGAAATGAACACTAAGGATTCATCACTGGGACATAGGAATAACTTAGTGCTATAAAGGCTTAGATCACAGTCTTTCATGCACTCAGGGTGATGTTCGTGTGATTAATCGTGAGTAGCTTACTTAAGTTTTCTATCCTTCGATGATTATTTCCTATAGCGGATCCACACTTAAATGCAATAAAAGAAACAAGCAAACATAAATGAAATTCACGATAGAAACTAACACCTTAGGAAGAATTCCAACGCGAGGAGACCATATCTCACAAGTTAGACCTTTAATCTATCCGTTGGTGATTGAAGCTATGTGAAATTAAGGAATCCAAAGGTACATAAAACAAAGCAATCTGAAAGCAAACTGTAGGAAATTTAATGAAAGAAATCTCAAATCAATCTTAAGCAAAAGACAATCAAACAAGGCAGCAAATTAAATCTAGACTCGAAATCTTCCACAGTTAGATGCATCAATCATGGAGAAGAAGGAGAAGGAATAAGAAAATATGATACCGTAGAGATGTAAAGCAAAGAATTGAAATTCTTATTCGATAGAAAAGAAATACCAACTCTGTTAAGAAAGATGAATGTTAGATGGGTTAAGAAGAGATGAACATAGAATTTTCAATGTACACTGCAGAACTCAACAAATAATAATCATAAAGAAGGGAGGAATGCTTCTATAGTTGACTCAAAAGGTTGAATGTACACAATCAAATAAAAATCTAGAAACATGGTTGAAGAAAATGAAATGGATTCTTGGTGACAATTGTCTAACTTAGAGGATTTGCATTCAACCAAGCAAGGAAAGAAGATGAATGAAAATTAATAGATGCATAATGGGTGGTATGTTTTAATGTGCAATCTATGGGTGCAAAGAATGGAGAAAAGAGAGGGGTTATATGCTCATAAACAAATGTAAATTTCCATGCATGGGTAATCAATCTGTAAGCACATCATGAAGGATGACACACACTCTAAATTGTAAATAATAAGTGCAATTCTGGACCTATGTTTTTGTGTCTTCTATTCATAAATGAATTCAAATATCCAACTAAAGATCAAAACTCTATTTTATGCATTTGACATAGATAGGAAGGAAAAACACTATTTAATAATGCGAGCAACAAATAGATGGCAAAGTAATCAAGCATGAATGGGCATAATTAAAGCAAGGCACACATCAATGAATCGTTGGTCAAATAATCATTAAGCACATAAATAGAGCAACATGGAAACACATATATTAGAAGCTTGTGAATGGAGTATGATTGAGGTTAAAGGTAGAATGATGATTCTTTGAGTGGAAGGGCATCAATTTGGGTTGTTCATGAAACCAATTGCATAATCAAATTGTTGAATTTAAACACACTGTGCATGGAAATAAAATGAAATCAAATTCATAAACTAATTAGCAAAATAAATAACAACAGGGACATACCCAGATTGAGGGGCCCTACCCGACCTAGGCATGTTCCTGGAAGACCAATTTAGATCGAAACTGGAATGATGCATCAAATCTCAGCCATTAACTGTTCTTGTTTATTAGAAATCAAAATATCTGATTACAACATTCTGCTCATCAATTTCATGTCTCTAATATGATGAATTTATCCCAAATACAAATTTTAAATAATAATGATGGCTCCTCCTCAACCCTATGAGGCTCTTATTTATACATGAATTCCAAAGGGAAATGATAGAACCAAATCCCCCAAACTCAGATTTTGGTTAAAACCAATTTTACAAATTTTAGAGTAAAATCACAAAAATCTGGGTTTTATTGTAATTTGGGCATATTCGAGTTAGGGATCCACCCATATCTTCCAAAATAATTCACATTTTGAAAATTTTCCATTGTATTATTCAATTTTCGATATTATAGACAAAACCCGTATCTTAGAATTTCTAGATATGATACCAACTGCACGAAAATCGAGGCACAATTTGGCAGTTTGAGATTTTTACTAATTTTTGCAGAATTATTCTCCCTGAGCTGGAGGTCCACATGTACGATATGGGTGAATTATGACTCACTTGTCCGCATGTAGACGTTTTTCTAGACAAAACCCATGTCCCTGATTTTCCTCTAGAAGCATGCCAAATTTTCGACTATAATCCAATACCAGATGGTTGTTGATGCTGGTACCGGATGACCTGGAGCATTATGGTACTGGATGGTTTATGGAACATTATAGTACCAGATGAGATGAATTGTGAGTAACAGATGATATGGAGTGTGAGTACCAGATGACATGGAGTGTGGGTACTAGATGACATGGATTGTGAGTACCGGATGACTGTGCAGGTACTAGACGACTGTAGAACCTTTTGGTACCAGATGACTTAGAGTGTAAGTACCAGATGACCTCCAATGCAGGTACCAGATGAATTCCAGTGTGGGAACATATTGTTTGGACATATAAACATAGGATTAAACCATCGTCATCAAAACTATTGTATAATCATCCTTTTAATCACTAAAAGTATGGAAAATTATGTATTAACCACATAAGATAAATAACAAGAGATAATGTAGGTTTATGGTTTAATTAGGGATATATTATGGATGAAATGCAGGGAGAAGGTTTAATTATGAGTGCATTTGTATGGAGGAAAATATGACAAAACTGGATCCCAAAAATATTTTATCCAAATATAATTATATTTACAAGCTGGGGGAAACAAGGTTATTGCAATCCCCTCCCCCTTAAACGAATATCGTCCTCAATGTTCTACTTGCCATTTTGGTATTTATGTACAACAGTGAACAAAAAAGGGTTTTCCATTTTAATGGCATCCTCCAATTCCCATGTAGCTTCATATGGACCAATGTGTTTCCATTGCACCTTGACCCGTGCAATGGTTTTGTTCCTGAATTGAATGTCCTTCCTATCTAGTATGCATTGGGGTTCTGGTAGGAATTCTCCCTCTGATTCCACCTGGATCATAGACCAATCAATTATATGATTAGAATCATGTACATATTTCTTCAACAATGAAACATGGAAAACATGGTGTACCTTCATTGTGTGAGGAAGTGCTAGTCTATATGCTACAGGTCCCACTCTATCCAAAATTTCAAAGGGTCCACAAAAATGAGGTGCCAACTTGGCACAAGTTCCCATTCTTAAGGAACTTCTTCTGGGTCTAATCCATAGATACACATGATCCCCTACTTTGAACTCCCTAAGAGTCCTATTTTTGTCTGCATAGCTCTTCTATCGGTCTTGGGCCACCTTTAGATTTTGTCTTATTCGAACTACTTGTTGTTCCATTTATTTTAATAGGTCTGGCCCGAGTGTTATTCTGTCCAGTGGTTTACTCCATCTGATTGGAGTGTTGCATTGCTTACCATAGAGATCCTCAAAAGGACTCATCTTCAAGGATTCCTGATAGCCATTGTTATAAGCAAATTCTACC
Source organism: Picea glauca (assembly GCA_000966675.3). Classification (NCBI taxonomy): domain Eukaryota; kingdom Viridiplantae; phylum Streptophyta; class Pinopsida; order Pinales; family Pinaceae; genus Picea; species Picea glauca. Next base: position 172,791 of record JZKD02S1594691.1, on the reverse strand, counting down.
AGTGGTAGGTAGTTTTCCCAATTATTGGGTTGATGCATCACATGCATCCTTAACATGTCTTCTAGCACTTGGTTTACCTTTTATGTTTGTCCATCAGTTTGAGGGTGATAAGTTGTACTAAATAGTAATTTAGTTTCAAAACCAATAAACATAGATTTCCAAAACTTTGAAGTAAATTTTGTATCTCTCTCTGATATGATTTCCTTAGGCATGCCATGCAGTGTAAATATTTCTGTCATGAAAATATTGGAAATATCAATCTCCTTGCAAGTTGACTTTACGGGGATAAATTGAGTAGCCTTGCTTAGCTTGTCCATAACTACCATAATAGTGTCATTCTTCTTAGTTGATTTAGGTAGTTTGGTGATAAAATCCATGTAGATGGTTTCCCATTTCCATTCTGGAATTAGTAGGGGCTGCAACAACCCTACTGGATGTCTGTGCTCCACCTTAACCTGCTGAAATTCTAAGCACTTAGCTAAGTAGTCAGCTATGTCCTTCTTCATTCTTGGCCAATAAAATAGTTTCTTGGTGGCAATGATCATTTTTTGATAACCAGGGTGACTGATGTACGATATTTTATATAGTTCATCTAGTATGAACCTATTCAAGTTGTCACACTTTGGGATATGTGACCTACCTTTGTAAGTTAGCATGCCACCATTCACCAGTTGATAGCCCTCATACTTCAACCTTGTGGGCTCTTGTTCTAAGTATGATTTCACAGTTTTGGAAAACCCATCTGCTCCCTGTTCACTTTTAAATCTCTCCTTGATGTCTGATTCATAGGTACTTATAGATGCCAAATGAATCACCTTCATGCTTCTATCGAGGGCATCGACCACTATGTTTTTCTTTCCCTTAATATGTTTGATTTCGAAATCAAATTCACTAAGGAGAGCCATCCACCTAGCCTATCTAGCATTGAGTTTGGGTTGGTCGAACAAATATCTCAACCCACTATGGTCTATCATAAGTACAAATCTTCTTCCTAGGAGGTAATGCCTCCACATTTTTAAGGCATGTACTATGGTAGCCAATTCTAGTTCATGTGTCACATAATTGATTTCATGTGCATTCAATTTTTTGGATTCATAGAAGATTACATATCCTTCCTGCATGAGGACTCATTTGAGTCCCTCCTTGTTGGCATCTGTACATACCAGGAAGTCCTTGTTTGGGTTTGCAATTTTCAACTTTGGTGCATTGGTTAAAAGGTGTTTTAATTGGTGAAAACTCTCTTCACATTCTGTGGTCCAAACAAATTTAACTCCCTTTTTCTGTAGGGAGGTGATTGGGAAACCAATCTTGGAAAACCCCTTTATGAATTTTCTATAGTATCCTGCTAGGAACATAAAGGATATGATATCATAGATTTCCTTTGGGGTAGGCCAATCCATGATGGCTTTGATATTGTCAATGTCAACTGCCACTCCTTCTTCAGTGATGACATGGCCTAAGTAATGTGCCTTCTTTTGAAAAAATTCACACTTACTAAACTTTGCATAGAGCTTGTTCTCTCTTATCACTTGAAGGACTGACTTGAGAAGTTATTCGTGCTCTTCCTTACTCTTAGAGTAGATCAATATGCCATCTACAAAATCCAACACAAATATGTCCAAGAGTTTACTGAGTACGTTATTCATCAAACACATAAAGGTGGCTGGTGCATTGGTAAGACCAAATGTCACTACTACAAATTCATAGTGCCCATACCTTGTCCTAAATTCTGTTTTATGGATGTCTTCATCCTTAATTCAGACTTGATGGTATCTAGACCTTAACTCAATCTTGGAGAAAATTGTAGCGCCCCTTAATTGGTCAAACAACTCATCAATTCTTAGCAAGGGATACTTATTCTTAATGGTCATCTTGTTGAGTTGTCTATAGTCTATGCACAATCTAAGGGTGTCGTCCTTATTTTTCACAAAAAACGGATGGCGCTTTCCAAGGAGAAACACTAGGCCAGATGTAACCTTTTTCCAACATTTCCTTCAGTTGCAGATTGAGCTCAACTAGGTCTGGTGTACTCATTCTATAGGGTGCTCTAGACATTGACACTACTGCAGGTAGAAGTTCTATTCAGAAGTCAATATCTCTTCTTGGAGGTAGACCTGGTACCTCTTCTGGAAACACATATTTATACTCTCTTAATATAGGATGGTCCTCTAGGCTTGGTTTATTTTCCTCAACAAAGTTCAACACTTATTTTGCATACAAAGGACATCCTTTTCTACAATACTTCTTCACTTGAAGGGATGATATTTGTTTCACTGAGACATGATTTTGAATTCTCTGTAGGGTTCTTTTCCCCCCTTCCTCATATTCACACTCCAAGGTTTTATTTTAACAATCCAACTTGGATTTATGAGTAACCAACCAATCCATGCCAATCAATAGGTCATAAGATCCTAAAGGGAGCATATTTAGGGTTGCTTGGGTGGACAATCCATTCAAAACAAATTGGCATGTTGGTATGACCTCTGTCACCTTTCTTTTTGTTCTAGTGGCTAGATGTACTAGCCATGATTTAACATGTTTTACTTACTTCAATTTACATTTCTCAATAGTTTGAGGGGAAACATAACTCATATTAGAGCCAGGGTCAATTAAAATGGAAACTAGATGGTTGGAAATCATACCTTCCATCTCCACCACTGAAGCTTGGTGGTCAACTTGTCAATTGTCTAGGGTTGCATAAATTTGTGGCATGCTCCTAGCCACATCATTAACTATGGTATATTATTGGATGTTGTAGACGTTCCTATTGTCTTGCTTCCTATGGGGGCAATCTCTCAGTAAATGTTCTTCTCCGCATCCCTAACATTTCAATGATTCCCTTCTTTTATTGTCAGTCTTTCCTGGGACTGATCCAAAGGGTTTATCTCCAACTTGGAGATGGAAAATTCTGGTGATACACACTTTTTGTAGGAAGGCTCGTCTTAGAGCCTTTCCCATGGTTCCTAAACCTTGAAGGTTTAAACCCCTTCTTATTGAATCCCATTTTTCTTTCCTTTTTCCAATCCTTATGAGGTTCTTCCATGTGCTTGAATTTCTCATAGCGGTACCTTGCCTTCCTAATGGTGCCTTCTAGAGTCTTGGGTTCATAAAACTCAATTATGTCTCAATAGGATTGAGGAAACCCATTAATGAATCACTACACTGTCTCCTTTTTATCCTTGATGTAAGGCACATACCGCAAGAACTCAAGGAATTTGTTGACATATTCATCAATGGTGAACAATGCAAGCTTGAGTTCATAGAAATCCTTATTCCTTTCATCATAGTACTTTTCAAATAGGTACTTTTTCTTAAAATAATTTTCAAATTGTTTCCATGACAACTCCTTCTCATTCCTTCACATTTATAAGGTCCTTGCACCATATGGAGGATTTTCCATTCAAGTTAAAGATGGTTATTCGGGCCATTAAGTTCTCGGAGTAGTCTTGGACTCTGAAGTACTTCTTTAGGATGAGTAGCCAAGCTTTTGCTTCTTCCACCTTCTTAGTCTGTCCATCAAAAGTGGGTGGTTTGGATGTAACACCCCTGCTTCCCCCAGCTTGTAATTAATCATTAATCATAATCACCATGCTATGGCATGGGAACAATGCAAGTGTATTATAGTTTGAATTGCAAACAACTGACTCTGGGGGTGAATCTTTGAAAGCACTAGCCATGATATCACTAGAGGAAAGAATGTGAAAACTATAAGAGAGGGCTCATTATATCGAATGACCCCAAATTTCCCCAAGGAGAAATCATTTAATGAAGAAAGGACCAGTGGTTGAACCATCAACCAAACCCATGAATGGAAGCATGGTCTAGATGAAGACTGTCAACCCGAAGTACCACAGGGTCCTGCAGACCTAGACTGACCCGAGTTTCCTTCTGACAGAAGGAACAAGATAGGTGGAGAACCTTCTTGAAGGGGGGAGAAGTCAGACATAAGAAGACACAAGGGAAGCGACGAAGAAGAGAACACACAGAGCTTTCCAATAGAGAACGAGCAGAAGGATGCAAGCTTGATGCCGAGGGAGCATCTGATAAACCTCGTCGAGGCTGTGACCGAGAAATAAATCTCCAAGAGTATGCAGAGAACGAGACCTGAGTAGAAGGCCACGAGCTTGATGCTATGGAAGCATCTGATAAACCTCGCAGAAGCTGGGAAAGAGAAAGGATCTGTGAGAATTGGCATAAATTCCCTAGTGATATCATGACTTGGCACAAGGGTGGCTAGAGCGCTAAGAATGGATGCCTCTGAGCTTATGGTTGGGTGGAAAGGTGAACACCCATAGTCAGTTAGTTGGCTGCAACCTGTAATAGATAAGTATTCTCATATCTTGTGTAATTGAACTATAACTGTAGATTAAAGTTGGATATTGTAATATTCCAGATAATAAAAGTATGCAGAACATAAATAAATAAATAGAAATGGTAGATGAACAACAATATAACCAAAATAACACCACAATAATACCAGAATGATGCTAGAGCAATACCATAAAGAACACTTTGATTACTGAGAGCAATGTTCACTTGCCTCTTCGAGGGGGCAACCTCCAGTTGAGCAGAGCTCTAATACAATAATATCTAAGACAAAAGTTCTCATACCCTCGACTCCTATTTATACTAAATATGTCTATCAAAAGAACCATCTAGAGGAAGATCCTTCTAGAAGAAGAAGCTTCTATTAGATCTTCTTACATTGGACTAATTCTTCCTTATTGCTAGGCCTTATTAATATTGATCTTTATCACATGGAAATGTATTATTCTACCTACGTGAGGGGTTAGGTCCCTAACATGTTCTCCCCCTTAAAAAACAACCTTGTCCTCAAGGCTTGAGATGGGAAAACTGTTACAGAATGGTAGCTGGTTCCCAAGTGACATCGGATGGAGTTGTATCTTTCCAGTAGACTAACACTTCCTTGATGGTTTGTTGATGCATTCGACGCTCACACTGGTCCAAAATTGATTGTGGCTGTAGCCAAATGGAGCCTTCTTCGTCCAACTCAGGAAGGGTGGTTTGAGTTTCGCACTTAGTTCCAATCACCTTCTTTAAGCAGGAAACATGAAAAACATGATGGAGCTTATAATGACTGAGAAAAGCTAACTGATAGGCCACCTGTCCCACATGATTGAGAATGGTATAAGGACCATAAAATTTGGGTGCCAGTTTCTGACAATGGTCAACCTTGAGGGAAGTTTGCTTGTAAGGTTGCAGTTGAAGAAACACCTGATCCCCTTATGCAAATTCACATTTAGAGATACCTTGATCTACTTGTTGCTTCATGCGATTCTGGGCCATGACCAAATTCGCTTTGAGGGTATGGAGAATAACCTCTCGAACTGTAAGAATTTGGTCAACCATTTGGACCTTCGAGACACCTGGAAAATATGAGAAAAATGAAGGTGGCTTTTTTCCATATACTGCTTCAAAATGAGTCATGCATGTAGCTGTATGGTACAAAGTGTTGTACCACCATTCAACTAGTGGTAACCATTGATACCACTGATTATGCCTTTCCAATGCAAAACACCTCAAATATGTTTCCAAACATTTATTGACAACTTCTGTTTGACCATCAGTCTAGGGATGATAAGCTGTGCTGAGATGCAATTGGGTGCCTTGTAGCTTGAACAACTCTTGCCAAAAATTGTTGGTGAAATTTGGGTCGCGATTAGAAACAATATAATGCAGCATGCCCTGAATCTTGAAGACCTGATCCATGAAAAGTTGAGCCACAGTAGATGCTGTAAATGGGTGTTGAAGAGCACATAAATGAACATACTTGGAAAGACGATCAACTACCACCATGATGATTGTTTTATTGCCTGATTTAGGTAAGCCTAAAATAAAATCCATTGAGATATCCCGTCAAATAGCAGGTGGAGTCGGAAGCGGTTGTAGTGTGCCAGGATATTTGACTGTTTCACCTTTGTTGCATTGACACACATCATCACATTCAACCACAAAATTACAAACATCCTGTTTCATACTGTCCCAGAAAAGAGAACGTTTGACCTAGTCATAGGTTTTGGTAAACTTGGAGTGCCCAGCTGTGGGTGTAGCATGAAGCTCAGAAAGTACCGTGGATTTAAGTTTTGACTGTTTACTTAAATACAAATGGCCTTTGTATCGAAGCTCATCATTGAGCCAAGAATACGCTAGGGAAACTCGATAATTGGACTGCAATTGTTGTATCATATGCAAACTTTTGGGATCTTGTAGCCATTCCCAGCGAACATCTTGGAGCCAATCTAGTAAAATGAAAGAGAGAGAAAAAAGAGGCCCTTCATATTCATATTTTTTGGAAAGTGCATCAACAACCACATTGTCTTTGACTTTCTTGTAAATGATCTCATAATCATGTCCAAAGAGCTTAGTCACCCATTTTTGTTGCTTGGGGGAGGAAAGGTGTTGTTCCAGAAAATGCTTGAGGCTTTGATGATTTGTCTTAATTTGGAAGCGTTTCCCCAATAGATAAGGGTGCCAAAGATCCACGACGTGCATAATAGCCAACATTTCCTTTTCATAGATTGATTTTCCCAGATTTCTCTTGGACAATTGTTTGCTGGTAAAGGCCAAAGGCTGACCCTCTTGCATAAGGACAACACCAATTCCTTTCCCGGAAGCATCACATTCCAGGACAAAGGTATTTGTAAAATTAGGAAGGGCCAGGAATGGAGTGGTGCACATGGCCATCTTCAAGGTTTGAAAATCCTGAGTAGCTACTGGAGTCCAAGTGAAAGAATTATTTTTAAGGAGTGCAGTTAGAGGTGCCGTAATCTTTCCATAATTCTTAACAAACTTGCGATAATAACTTGTTAAACCTAGAAATCCCCGCAATATTTTGAGAGTCTTTGGGTGAGGCCAATCTTGCATAGCTTCAATATTTTTAGGATCCACCCTGATGCCATCCTTGCCAACAAGATGACCCAGGTACTCGACTTCCGAGGCACCAAAAGTACATTTAGATTGTTTGAGGAAAAGTTGGTGCTGAGAGAGTAGATGGAGAACTCAATCCACATGATCAATATGGGCTATCCAGGTTTTTCTATAGGTGAAGATATCATCAAATAAAACTAAGACAAATTGACGGAGAAAAGGATGGAAGACATGATTCATGAGGCTCTAGAAAGTGGAGGGAGCATTACACAAGTCAAATGGCATGACCAAAAACTCATAGTGGCCCTCATGAGTTATAAAGGAAGTCTTAGGAATGTCTACCTCTTTCATACAGATTTGATGGTAGCCAGAACGAAGATCAAGCTTAATAAAGAACTGTGCGCCACTAATTCATCCAAGAGGTCATCAATGACATGAATGGGAAATTTGTCTTTAATGGTGAGTTTTTTGAGGGCGTGGAAGTCATGACACATGCACCAAGAACCTTATTTTTTAAGGACCATGACCATAGTAGAAGAGTAGGGGCTCGTACTAGGGCGGATAACACCTGCGTTGAGAATTTCTTGAACCATTTTCTCATTTTCATTTTTTTGGGAAAAAGGGTGACGATAGGGACATATACTGGGAGGAAGGCTTCCTAGGACAGGGGGAATGGAATGATCATGAACACCACGAGAAGGAGGGAGTCCCCGGGGAGTAGAAAAAACCACTTGATGTTTAGAAATGATGGATTGGAGGTCCTGCGACAAAGAGGGTGTATCTATTTCTTGTATGGCATGGATTTGGGAAATAATTCCAGAATGATCTTTCTTGAGCATATTTTCCATGTGATGGGAACTAATGATCTCCGGGGAATCGACGATGATGCCTTGGAACTTATATTGTTGGCCCTCCTGGTCAAATTGCATGGTTAATTCCTTAAAATTCATTAGAATGAGACCCAATGTACTTATCCATTCTGCACCCAACACAATGTCACAACCACCCATGTCGATAAAAACATATGAGATTTCAGGTGGTATTCACCAATTTGGAGACACACATTTTCACATCGCCCTCCAAATTTCATGGACCCACCATTGACAATCATGATTTGGAAATTATTGACTGCACGAATATAACAATTAGTTTCTTGGGAAATGCGGCGATGAATAAAATTATGGGTGCTTACACTATCAACAAGAATGATGACCTTCCTATGATTGATGTAACCAATTAACTTGAGGGTTTGGGGAGTAGAGAAGCCAGTGAGAGAATTTAGGGAAATGACTGGTTCTACTTCGGGAGGGTTTGAGGGAGGGGTGATGTCAGTGGGTTTAGGTAACACAAACACAAGGGGAGCCTCCACATCCTCTTCCGAAACATCCTCCGAGATGGCCATAAAAATATTATGTTCCTTACACTTGTGTCTCGAAAAATATTTGTCATCACAATTATAACAAAGGCCTTTCAGTTGGTGTTCAACCATTTTTTCCCTGGTCAATTTCTGTATCTTTAGTGGAGTAGAAGGAGGAAGGGGAGTTATGGGTTTAGTGCGAGGAATAAAGGAGGGTTTTAGATTTTGATAAGAGACAACCTATTGTGCTTCCTTATCTCTTTTAGTAGCTTCCACCCAACTCTGAGGCTGAGCCATGAGGACATGAGCACAAATCTCATCCTTGAGGCCACTGATAAAACATTCTTGGAAAAAATCTTCAGACATGCCCTCTGTACGAAAATCCAATCTCTTAAAAGAAGCTATAAAGTCTTCCACGGTTCTAGATTGTTTCAACTTTGTCAAATGAACCAAATGGTTGGTATCAGTGTCAAAACGTTCATAAATCTATGCCACAAAGTGTGTCCAAGACAGATACCCTTGGCGAGCATTTTTTCTCCATTGCCACCATTGCCAGTTGGCCAACTTATCCGTAATGCTATACAAGGAGAAATAATGTTCCATTTGAGTTACCTAGCTAGTGGTATCTGATCCATAAAATTTGGTCACATCCAGACGTGGAAGGCATAGGTCATGCTGAAAGTGATGGGGCTGAAAATTCTGGGAATGAGAGGAAGTTTCACCTTCAATATGCAAAGGTGGGTCAGATAAGGGAAGAACTACAGGGATATGTAGCTTGGCGTAGATCGTCATAGCGAAAGATTCAAGCTGGGTAGTAATGTCTTGTTTGAGCTCTTGTTGGAGTTCCATGATTGAGGCAACGATGGAAGAATCCATTTTTTGATTCATGGAGACAATATTGGCACTGAGCAGTTGTACTTCTTGCTGGGTTTATGTGAAATTAGAGTGCAAGGTATTGAATCTAGCTTCCAAGTCTTGGCTACAGGTATGGGCCATGATGACGAGGGAACACGAAAAGGGGTGGGTGGGACCACACATAAAATGGGTTATGGGTGAATTGTATCACAACGATCAGGGCGACGAGTTGAATCCAATGGGTTAAAGCCCAAATAAGGTTGTTGGAAGGGGGTTGGGTCCACACATTTGTTTTTGCTGAAAAATGATAGGTATGACTACAGTAAGGGCAGAGAGAGAAATTCAATGGAATAGGTCTCAAATAATGGGGCCAATAGGATCCAATTTTTTTATTTTTATTTTTGCGATAAGGGCGAAGAGAGAAATCCAATGGAATAGGTCTCAAATAATGGGGCCAACAGAATCCATTTTTTTTTTTTTTTTAACTCTTGCAGAGTTATACTCTGATCTGAAGAATATTGCAGTGATGAAATTCCCAGATGCTTAACAGGAATAAATGTGTAGTAATTTCGCAACTCGAATGCAGGATATGTCAGTGTTTCATGGAAACCTACATAGGAGATATAGCTAAAGCATGGACAAACAAATCTTATCAAGAAAAGGAAGAGAGATACAATATGAAAGAATGAGAAAATATATTCACACTACTCCAATGAGCTGATGATTGATGCATAGATCATGATCGATATGATACAATGAATGAGTGGAATACACTCATATATAGGGAAAAACATTCCATAATTAAGAAAAGCAATCAAGCAATTAGATTTCCTTATGAATGCATGCATGCATAATAGTGATGGTAAAAATAGAAAGTCTAAAATAGAACTAGTCAGTTAACTCCCACTGAACTAGTGTGTTGAAAATAGAAATTTCTTCAACACCCCCCCTGAACATCACTATGGAGTAAAAAATGAGTCTTGACTACTAGGCCATTTTAGGTACTCATGTACAATGCAACTAATGAACACTGGAAAAAAACGAGGAAAGAGGGAAAACCACGTGGGAACAAACCCCCCCCTCAAAGGACAATGTATCAAAAGAAGAAAAGGCAGTTGCTAGGAACTTTGTTCTTCACTACAAGACGATCCCGCAAAGTCTGAAACTTTTTCTCAATGAATGCCTTGGTGAATATGTCAACAGTCTGTTCAGAGGAAGGAAAAAAATGAAAATCAATGATCCTGTCATGTACTAAATCTATGATGAAATGCATGTGGACCTCAATGTGTTTGGTTCGTTGTCACTGTACTGGATGTTTGCAAAATCTCAGTGTACTCTGATTGTCGCACCATATGATAATCAAAAAGTGAAACTGGAGACCAAGCTTGGTAAGGAAGTGCTAAAGCCAAAGTGTTTGAATGACATAGTTGAATACTCCTCTGTACTCGGCCTCTGCAGAAGATAAAGAAATGGCCGATTGCTTCTTACTTGACCAACAAATTGGGCCTGACCCCAAACTGAGAGTGTAACTGGATGTGGACTTGTGATCTGTGTTGTCACCAACCTAATATGAATTTGTGAAGCCTATGAGATCTAATGCATAACCAACTGCATAGTGAATCCCATAACTCATGGTGCCCTGAACATATATGAGGATGCGCTTGGAATCCTTACAATGCAGATCATGGGGTTCCTTCTTGTATCTGGAAACTGCTCCTACTGCATATGAGATATCTGGACGGGTGTAGGTGAGATACATAAGACTCCCTGCCAACTGTCGATACAAAGTGCTGTCCACTAATGGTGTATCCCCGCCATCCTCAAGTCTGATCCCAAATAAGAAGGGTGTAGGTGCAGACTTATAGTCTGTCATGTGGAATCTATCTAGAAGATCCCTGACATACTTAGCCTGAGAAAGTTTGATGCCGAAAGCATCCTGACTGATATCAAGACCAAGAAAGAAGTGTAGTGGACCCATGTCCATCATAGAGAACCTGCCATGCAAAATATCTTTGACCAAAGCAATGGCTGAAGTAGAGCTACCGGTGATCAAAAAATCATCAACATAGAGTACTAATATCATCACAGAGTCAATAGTCCTCAACATGTAAACATTGGAATCAAATTTACATCTAACAAAATCATGTGAATGTAAGTAAGAATCCATCTTTGCATACCATGCTCTAGGTGCCTACTTCAGGCCATAGAGAGACTTCTTCAGTCTGCATACTAAAGATGAGTTCTGAATGAACCCCTATGGCTTCTCCATGTAGATCTCCTCTGAAAGGTCACCATGAAGAAAAACAATCTTCACATCCATCTGGTGAACTTCCCATCCTTTCGCTGCTGTAATGGATAGAGCCAAGAGAATGGAGTCCATCTTTGCTACAGGAGCAAAAGTTTCATCATAGTCTATCCCATGAATCTACTGAAATCCTTTTGCATCTAATCTGGCTTGGTACCTGCTCACCTGACCATTTGCTGCTCTCTTGGTCCTGTAGACCCATTTCAGCACGGATGATTTTAAGGATGGAAATTTATTTTAAAATGTAGAAACCTTGGCGAATCGTACTAATCCTTCATATTCCAACTATAATTTTTTGGCGATATTATTGTAAAATTATTCAAATTTCTAATAATTTTATATAGTTTATATAAAAGTTTGGCGATTTTTAAGGTAAAATAATTTTATCCCATAGAATTTGGGCGAATCATTTTTAGAATAGCGAATATGTTTTTGGGAAAAACCATGGAAAATTAGCCCATGAGCGAAATTTAGCCCCTAAAATCATCTGACAAGTTTCCTCCCTGGTGGAAGTGGAACCAGATCCCAAGTCTAATTCTCTAAGAGAGAGTCATGCTCCTCCTGCATGGCTGATTTCCATAGTGGATTTCCAACAGCCTCACTATAGGTATGTGGATCAGAATATTGAACCATATAGCAATGCATGGGCATCACTGGTTCAGAATATGAAAATACATGATAAGGATCCACATGTTGAGATTGAGTCCTCCTCGAATCCAATGGATCCCTTGCAAGGTTTCCTGTTGCCTGAAGTGTGGACTGTGCCCACTTAGGCATTTGCTGAAGCTCTGACGCTGCCTCCTCATTTGGCTATACTACCTGCTCATCTGCATGTACATAATCCTTTGAATCTATGTCTGAATATGTAGCATTTGAGTGTGTGGAATCATCATCTATGATGTATGGAACTGATGGAAGCACAAGAGTCTCTGCATGTTGCACTAGAGGTGCATGGAAAGGACTCTCCTGAAATTGAACAATGCGCTCAATGATGAGCCAGTCTGTAGATGGATCAATCAATCTGTACCCCTTCACATCATCTGGATATCCCAAAAAGATGCAATGTGTGCTCTGTGGATATAAGGATTTCCTCTTTTCAGAAGGAATATGGGCCCATGCTCTAGATCCAAAGATGTGGAAGTGTGTGACATCTGGTTTGTCACCTGTCCAAGCCTCAAAAGGTGTCACATCCTCAACAAATTTGTGAGTTGATATGTTCTATATGTAAGTAGCACAGTTAAGTGCCTCGACCCAAAGCTTGGAAGGAAGTGATCTTGCATGCAACATGAAATTGGTCATCTCCTTGAGAAACTTGTTCTTCCTTTCAACAACTCCATTCTGTTGTGGAGTGTATGGAACTGTATGTTGCAACTGGATACCAGCTTCATGACAAAGATTCTAAACATCTTTGTTGATATACTCCCCCCCATTGTTTGTATGAAGGATATTGATTTTCTTCTAGTTTGTGTCTCTACTAGAGCTTTGAAGTCTTTGAGATGCTCAAAAACTTCAGACTTTTGTCTGAGAAAATTAACCCAAGTATAGCGTGAGTAATCATCAATAAATGTAAGAACACACCTTGCTTTGCTGATGGACGGATGTGGAAATGGACCCATGAGATAACTGTGAACAAGATCCAAGGAAGATGAGGCTCTCCTTGCCTCCCCCATTTCAAACTTCTCTTTAGGATGCTTGCCAATAATTCATCCTTCGCAAACCCCTTCAGAAAAGTGAATGTCTGGAAAGCCTTTGACCATTCCTTTCTTGGAAAGTCGTTGTATGTACCTAAAGTTTAAATGACCAAATCTCTCATGCCATACTCTACTACTATCATTAGCATGTGTAAGTAGCAAAGATGAGTCATATTCAGTAAACTTAGTGAACTTATACAACCTTGATTTGTGATCTACCTCACTAACTACAATAATGGATCTGTCATGAATGTCAAGTACAATAACTGAATTTGATGTAAATTCAACCCTTTTACTTGTTTGAGTGATCTGATAAACTGAGAGTAGGTTTATAGAAATCTTTGGAACATGTAAGACATTCTCAAAACTTCCATTAGGGAGTTCCACTCTTCCCTCTCCTGCAACCGCTATTGGAGTATCATCCCCCATGAGAATAGGAGGTCCAAAGCATGAACTCAAAGAAGTAAAAACTTCCTCCTTAGCTGCCATATGATATGATGCACCAGAATCTATAATCCATGAATCATTTGAGGAATTAATTGCAACCAGAGCATGATGATTACCTTTCTTAGCTACATGGTCTTCTTCCTTCTTCTTCTTGGCTCCGTCAAGAATGAAGTCTCCAAGGTTATTCCTCTGAAGTACCCGTGTCATAAGACTGATCTATTTCTTCATGCATGTGGATTTTTCATGATTCGGTTTAATGCAATATGTGCACTTCTTTCCCTTCTTCTTCTTCCCTTTGGAATTTGAAGAATCTTTGGAACCTGAAGAATCCTTGACAGGTTTGGAATATCCCTCTTTTTTGTAACTCTGAATGTAATAACTCCTTTCGTTTCTGCTTCGATTTCTAATTGTATGACCCTTTTCCATCATGCATGGTGAGTGCATGTGCTTTGGGATCTTTCATGAGGCCCATCTGTATGAGTTTTGTCTGCTCTTGTGTAAGAGACTCAATGAATTGAGCCAACGTAGGCATTTTCTAATTTGTTCCAAAAAGACACCTGCCATAATGGAAATTAGAGACATATACAACGTATTCTGGTCCTAGCTTGGCCAAGATTGTTAGAATAAGTTGCTTCTCTTGTGTAGACTTATCAATACCACATTCACCCAAGCTCAATAACAAAGATTTAAATTTAGTAAAAAAATCTTGTATATTATCAAAACTTTTAGGGTCTAAGGTATTCAACTCTACCTCAAGCATATGATCTCGCATCTCATCGTGCTTTCCAAAGAGTCCTTCCAAGGTGGTCCAGATCTCATTTGGAGTCTTGCATGTGGCAACATGAAACCACAAATCAATGGATATTAACTCAAGAAGTAGTCCTGTGGCCTCATCCTTACGGTTCACCCATCTCATCTTCTCAATCGCTGATGTAGGTTTTGTTTCTATCGCCATCGTCAAATTATATAGTCCTTTTCTTTTGACTTGGAATGTCGCCTTGGGCTTCCAATAAAAATAATTGTATGGTGTGAGGATTACCACCAAGTTTGACTATATAATAGTTGTCATATCCATATTCCCCACTGTTTCTAAGAACCCCTAAAAATTTACTCTCAATCTGCAAGTGAAAAATTAAGAAATCACGACAAAAATGACACTTTAAGTGAAAATTCGTATCAGTTTCAAGAGATGATATTGTGACTTACTTTCTGAGAAAACGGTGAGGAATATCGCCAAACGGTTGAAAAACCACTTCCAAAATGGGTCGATTTACTTCTCTGAAGGACCGTTTCCTCAAAGACTTAATATTTTTGGGAGAAATCACTGTAGAAAGGTACAACCACAGATTCATATCAGTTTCAGGAGGCTATCTTGCGGTTTACTTTCTGAGCAAATAGTGAGGAATCTTGCGAAACGGTTGAAAACCCACTTCCAAAATGGGTCGATTTACTTTCTTGCATGGCCGTTTCCTCCAAAACGTAATATTTTGAGAGTAATAACTGCTGAAAGGTACGACCATGGATTTAGCTCGCCGAAACCCCGATTTTCCTTACTCTTTGGCTTGTCTGGCTTGCTCCAAGCAGCATAGCTCTGATACCATGTCAGTGTTTCATGGAAACCTGCACAGGAGATTTAGCTAAAGCATGCACAAACAAAGCTTATCAAGAAAATGAAGAGAGATACAATATGGAAGAATGATAAAATATATTCACACTACTCCAATGAGCCGATGATTGATGCATAGATCATGATCAATATGATACAATGAATGAGTGGAATACACTCATATATAGGGGAAAACATTCCATAATTAAGAAAATCAATCAAGCAGTTATCTTTCCTTAGGAATTCATGCATGGATAATAGTGATGGTAAAAATAGAAAGTCTAAAATAGAACTAGTCAATTAACTCCCACTGAACTAGTGTGTTGAAAATAAAATTTCTCCAACAGGATACACAGTTGCACCATAATAGATCTTGTTTGTTCTGTTTTTGTTTCCATCCCAAGGTTTAGGTATTAAACGATTCTATAGACAAGGGTTTGCCCTGTGCTATAACTCTATGATATACGTGTGGGGTCCAACATTAATACTCGACCCAATATCTCAGAGCACTAACTAAGGAGGCTAGACCGTTCCCTTAGCCGTAATACCCGACTACCTAGGTACTAGATATTATCTTCCCGAGTGATTTTCTCGGTGGCACTATAGCAGTCAGGCGCTCGATCGGTTTATCTATGGAAGGCTTCATGAGATCTAGGTCGATCCGTATACATGTGCTGTCTGATGCGCTACCACCCGAAGGGGTACCAACAGGGGTTACAAGGGTGGCCAACAAATGTGCGCTTAAGAACCACTTGTATTTCCCGCGTGTATGAATCCCCGAACGTGGGTTTATGCGCGTAACGATAGATCTCTGTAGCTTAAAGTCGCCGGAATATGTCTCTACCCTGAAAAAAATTTTACCCACAATTTTCTGTCGAGAAAGGTGCTCTGATACCACTTGTAATATTCTAGATAATAAAAGTATGCATAACATAAATAAATAACTAGAAATGGCAGATGAACAACAATATAACCAGAATAAGACCACAATAATACTAGAATGATGCTAACACAATACCATATATAACACTTTGATTACTGAGAGCAATGTTCACTTGCCTCTTTGAGGGGGCAACCTCCAGTTGAGAAAATATCTGTTACAATAATATCCAAGACAAAATTTCTCATACCCTCGACTCCTATTTATACTAAATATGTCGATCAAAAGAACCATCTAGAGGAAGATCCTTCTATAAGCGAAAGCTTCTATTAGGTCTTCTTACATTGGACTTATTCTTCCTTATTGATAGGCCTTATTAATATTGACCTTTATTACATGGAAATATATTATTCTACCTATGTGAGGGGTTAGGTCGCTAAGAATTATCCTATGAATGTTTTAGGGATGTGCATGTTTTCTTAATGGTTATACTATATCCCTTTAATTCTTCCTAATTGTGTATTTAAGCAAGTAAGGAATTGTCTGGCTTGTACACGTAAATTCCTGAGCCCTGTGGTGGCTTAAGTTAAAACAAATGAATTATGAGTTCGTCGATCTTGGGCATAGTTTCGCGTGTGCATGACGACACTCCGAGTTATTATGAGTCTGCTGGAGGAAGGAGTCTATTAAGATCAGGAAAGGTAGTGCATGTATGCACAGAGTCTCTGTGAGGCAGGTAGAGACTGTGAACCTCTTAAGTTCTAGAGTTGATGAATGAGCATAAGGGGGTGTGTGGAAGATTCTTCTAAGTCTTAAGTTCAAGAGAAATAGCACAAAGTGCCTAAATATTTCAGAGCTGACGAAGCTCAGGAAGGATAGCGAGATTCAAGTCTCAAAAGGGAAGATCCTTTTGTTTGGAAGATGAATGGATGAGATTAGTTCGGGAGGAGATGAAGCTCTTCATGATCATCGGATCCGGGGAAGGAACGTGGATGTTAATCCTTCAAGCCCTTCAGATTTTGCGGGTTCAGAAAATTGGGCATATTCATCATATAGGAAGTGAATCCCTTGAAGTCTCGAAGTCCCAAAGTTAATCTTGGCTATAGATCTGAGGATTCCTGGGTGCTATCCCGACCATCGGATGTAAGATGTAGTTAGATTGACATTGACCGCTTTGGGAGGACAGGGGTGTTGTAATGCCAAAACCCCCCGAAGGTTGGAGTTGCGAAGTATTGGGGACCGTGGATCTAACGATCCTTTAGGATCCCTCTTGACCGTTCGATCATGGGTACACGTGTATCATGTCGAGAGCATGTGGGGGCCCACATGTCGAGTGATGAAATTACCAGGTATGGTGACCTCGTGGCAAGGTAAGGGGATGTCGATGACTTGAGGTAGGTGGCACGTATTCTTATCAGAGTGTTTTGGATGACAAATGTCCCTTTAGGAACAACCGAACAAAGGGACTCTTAAGCAGAAGTTACGAGCCGTGGATCTCTGGGGTCACGTAGACACCCTTGGACCGTCAGATCTAGGTTGTGGTCAACACGACGCTGAACGACTTCGGGAGAAAAGAGGATTTTGCGTCGCAAAACTCCCGAAGGTCGGAGTCCCGAAGTCATCCCAGCCGTTCGTTGGAAAAGGACGCGTGGCAGAATATATGCTACTTCAAAGAAAAGTGACTCCGGGAGAAAAGAGGAGTTGGTTGGGGAAATAATTCTAGATGGCCAGAGTTTTGGAGTTCATTGGAGCCGTCCATCAGTAGAGGAAAGGTGTCAGCAAATCCTTCGTTTTAGAGGATAACCACTTCAGAGAAAGTGGGGTCGAGTGGATGGAGAAATCCTTAAGGCCGAAGCACTGAAGTCGATCGTGACCATTGATAGTGGAGGACGCATGTCAGGAGATCTGACACTTCAAAAAGATTTCACTTAAGAGGTTTGCATTTGTGAGTACTTTGGAATTTGCCGAAGCAGAGAGTCCCGAAGTAAATCAGAACCGTTGATGTTCAGTGGACATGTGGCATAAGATCGCGCAGTCCAGAGACTTGGCACTCCAGAAGACTCGAGGGGAGGTGTTTTGGAACTCGCCGAAGTGCCTAAGATGAAGTTTTTGTGGGCCCTTTATCTGGAAAGGGAGAAGGTACCATCGATCCCTCTCACATCATTTCAGAATTTCTCCAGTTCAGAGTTTGGGAGAATTGGCGAGTAGTGAAGTGAAAACGCCCGAAGCCCGAAGTTCCGAAGTGCCCTTTGAGTAGGCGTCGGATCACAACCCGAGGTCATATGAAGGAAGGGGCCTAGAATGGAAAGCTAGCATCTATTGTTCAAATTATTCAATGGGGCTAGGAAAGAGCCCGCGGGTTTGGAAAAACCTGAACTTTGGAGAAAAGGGGAACCTAGAGAGAGTTAAGGAAAACAAAATTATGATGCCCACCCATTTAAAAGAGCATTTAGGGGTCGGGTGTGTTACAAATTGGTATCAGAAAATGACAACAACAATTGGCCTACTTGAGCTCATGCACAAGTCGTATGAAAATATTTTGGAGGACTTTGTAGGGTTCTTACCCCATTCCTAAGAATCTTAGTAAACCTTTACCAAAGAGAGGAATGAAACCTGTTGCTGTTTATAAATGTTTTGGAAATTTGCACTAGGTGTTCCTAGCATTTCCAAATAAAGAAGCTGAATCCACTATGCAATTGTATGTGCTGTTGTATAGTCATAAGATTAGGTTACCAAGGCTAAGATGAGCCTGTTGAAAATATTACTTCCGAAACATAAATTTTCTGCACAAATTCCTTGAGTAGAAGGATGTAGATTAAAATATAGTTGGTATTTTACCCAATGAGATTGAATCATGCTAGTCTGTGGCAAAGGAAGCCTATCATTTCTTTGGGAAATGATAGCCGATCCTAGAAGAGTGAGATTATGATGATGGGAACTAATAACAAGACTTGTATGTTGACGGATGGAAAGGATCCGTAGCAGTAATAATTAGTTCTTTAATGAAGGGTTAAACCTTGTATATGTGTGTAATGTTGACTAAGGTTGGTTGTCATTGATGTCAACCCTTGAAGAAATCCCTGTAGCATAAAGGTTTGGGTAATGGACCCAAGTTTGTTTGATGTAAAGATGAATTATTATTATCTTGTCATGGTTGATAAGAAGTACAAATGGATGAACTCCAAAGTGGTCCCCTTATGGTGAAATCCCTTACGGGAAGATGCTTTGCGGATTGAGTTATCCTAGAATTATGGTTAGAGAACCCATGCTTAACTGTGGAATAATAAGATGAAGGTTAGTGAATTTGTCAGTGAAACTATCCTAGTTGGATAGTGCTTGTCATGCCATTTCCGGTGGTATGTGGAACGTCACATAAGTCCTCAGGGTTAGAGAGTTATGGCCATATGAAGTTGGAGAACCCTCATGAGTCATATAGAAGCCCCTAAATGTCAAAGTGTTTGAAAAAGAAATTATCTTAAATGGAGAACTCCCTAAAATAAGGAAAGTGTAATGCTACATGAAAGTATAAATAAGAGGCAAGGCTCTCTCATTAAATCACACTTGAACACATTGAATATATTTTGTTGTGTGAGGCTTATTGCAAGTATTCATTGATACATCTAAAGTTGCAAAATTCTGAGGTAGTACGAAGGGTTGACGACGAAATTCTCAAAATTACAACAAATACTAAAAAAATCTAATTTCTGAGGTGTACGCAGGCTGACTGTGTACAAGGTGTGTACACACTGAGGCGTACTTGTGCTGACTGTGTATAGGGTGCATACATGTTGGTAAATTCATGAAACTTGAGAAGATGAAGATGCAGAGGTTCTAATTTCTGAGATCAAGATACCTGTAAGGTATATAGTGCTCAGATATATCAGATCTATCCATTGATTCAAAAGGTATGTCTTATTTCTATGAATAGTTGGATTTTGATGTATGCATGAGAAATGGTTATGGAGATTTGAGGATTCTCTCTAGAGAGACTAGTGGTTACATGGGATCTTATGCATAAGTCAGATCTACAAAAATACAGTGCTGCTATATTTATCATTGATACTTCTTGTTGAGGCACATCTTGTATTTCTTGACATATGGCTAAGGGTTTTTGTGGTACATGGTTGAGAACATGTATTTGTGAAGTGGTTGATGTATTAAGAGGCTGAATATTAGAAAGGGTTTGATGACTAAGATCATGTGAGGGTTATTATACTTGTTCATGATTACACACACCTATATGTCACATGACTAGAGAGAGATATATATTCTTTGGGTAAAGGTTATGTATGAGGATGCATGCACATGGTATAGTTACAGTCTGGATACAGTGACAGGTTACATATCTATGTGAAATAAGTTACATAGGGTCATAATTTTTTGAGAGAAAGGAAACCCTAGCTTTAGAAGGCATACACAGGCTGCATAATAGTTTGGTCGCATACATACGTGGGCTGCATAACAGATAGGGCGCATACATACACATGCTGCAACACTACAGGTCGCGTACCTATTGTATTTTTTGTTGATACATGTTCAGTTATGGTACATATGGATTACATGGCAGTTGTACAGGTTGAATGTAGGTCAGTGGTACAAATTGATACAATTGTATAGTGGTATATCTCACGGTGATAGTGTGACAATGGTTCCATCATTCTACTTCTACTTCAGGGCGGTTGGACAAGGCAAGGAAAGGTGGTTGCAACCACCTTCCGGTTGTAGCCGAAGAACTTAGGGGGTTGTAGCCTCCTTCTGGTTGTAGCCAGAGAATTGGGGAGTTGGAGCTCCCCTCAGGTTGTATCCTGAGAACTTAGGGGGTTGGAGCCTCCTTCTAGTTGCAGCTAGAAAACAAAGGAAGTTGGTGCTTCCAATGAACGTAATTCTTCAAGACATATAAGAAAAATCATTCTGTGGTTTTCTCCCGCTTTGGGTTTCCACATAAAAACACTGGTGTACTGTGTATATGTGTGATTTATCATTTGTTCATTGTTTATTTACTCTGTAACTATTGGATGATAAATGCTACATTGATATAACACTTGTATTTTTGAATAAAAAATATTACATTGCTCTATTACTGATTCACCCCCCCTCCCAGTAATCCAACAATTGGTATCAGAGTAGGTTCCTTCATAAATAAATTTAACCACTGAAAGATAGATCATGGAGAACACCAACTTGTATAAAAATGGAATACCACAGTTTAATGGACAAAAGTATGCATTTTGGAGCACAAGGATGAAAACATATATAAAGGCACAAGGATTTAAAATTTGGCAATCAATTGTAGATGGATACACAACACCAACAATTCCGCCAACAAATGACAAAGTAGTGAAACTCGGTTAGAATAATTCCAAAGCCACAAATGCACTTTTGAATGGTCTTAGTGAAACGATATTCACCAAAGTTGCACATTGTAAATCCGCTAAAGAGATTTGGGACAAACTTCAAAATATTTTTGAAGGAGATTCAAAAGTCAAAGCAACAAAGCTTCAAACTTAAAGAGGCCAGTTCAAACAACTTAAGATGAAGGGAGATGAGAATATTGCAGCTTACTTTTTACGAGTTGATGAAATAGTAAATGCAATCATAGGATTGGGAGAATAAATCAAAGAATATATAATTGTTCAAAAAGTACTAAGATCTCTTCCTATGAGATTTGACTCTAAGATATCATCACTAGAAGAAAGATTAGATCTAAACTCAATAAGAATCGATGAATTACATGGAATATTCACAACATATGAAATGAGAACTGAACAGGAAAATCCAAATATTAAAGAAGCAGCCTTCAAAGCATCCAAAAAGTCAAAGCAAAAGGGAAAACAAAAAGAAGAACATAGCAACAACATTGACGTCTCAAAAGATGATGAAGAAGTGACCAAGTTTTTCAAAAGACTGAACAAGGGAACCAACGATAGGTGTAGAGGTAAGTTTCCTTTAATTTGTTTTAATTGTGATGGTATTGGTCATTTTGCTAACAAATGTCCTCATAAGAAAAAGAGAAATGATGAAGGTTACTCAAAAGACAAACAAACATATAAAGGAAAAAGAACCACAAAGAAAGTTTTCAAGAAAAGCTTATGCACCAAAGAAGATATCTCATCATTAGATGAAGATGAAGTCAGTGACAGTGAGACAGAAAGAGTTCTATTCATGGCAGTAGAAGACTATGATAAATAAGACTTCGAATAAGAATATGAATAAGCCGAAGAAGAATATGAAGAAGTCGAAGAAAAAATTGAAGAGGTAGAAGTTGACTACCGAGAGGAATTGATGTGTTCCATAGAAGTTATCAGAAGAGAAAATAAGAAAAACAAGAAACTACAAGCGAAACTAGAAAATAAAGAAGACACTGAAGAACTAGAAAAAATGATCACAAATTTGAATGTTCAAATAGAAGAAGATAAAAGAATTGAAGAAACACTCAAAGAACAACTAGAAGAAAAACACAAGATCATTGGAAATTTGAAAGTAGATATTGTCACATTAAGAAAGGATCTCCAAAAGAAAAATATGCAGAACAACTCAAAAAGTTTTGGATGATATTATCAATAGTCAAAAATCTCATCATGACAAGTACAGACTTGGATACAATGAGACATAAAAAGGATCAAGCTCCAAAACAACATAGCAAGAAACATATCCAAAAATCTATGCAAAAACAATCAAGGGGGATAGGAAGATCTACACAGAATATTATAGGACACTCCTCCATCGATAAGATTCAGATTTCAGGATCAACAACCGACAGATAAGCCTCAAGAAGAAGAAGAATTCATAAGAGTACCTCCTTTCAGAAGATATTCAAATCCCATGTATCAAACTATCTTTTTTGGTTTATGTTATGCATGTAATAATTTTGGACATAAAGCTATGAATTGCAGAGATAACAACATGAACATAAACAACTTTGAAAGTCATACACAAAAGGGTTATCCAAGAAGTCCTAGTGAAATACAGAGAAGTTACAACATGTTTGAATCATTAAGAACTGAAGTGGAATGCTACAAGTGTAACAACTTTGGACACATGGCCAAATATTGCAGAATGACAATCCCTCCTAGAGAACCACAACATAACAACAACAATCACAGACATGAAACTAAAAAAAAACCATGGATAAGAAAGTAGAATCAATACAACAATGAAGAATGCACACTTGCTCTACAAGCTAAGAAGAAGAAACGTGGTTGGTATGTTGACAGTGGCTGTTAAAAACACATGACAATTGATTGATACAAGTTTCTTATATTAAGAAAGGAAAGAGATGGATTAGTCTCCTTCGGAAATGATGGTTCAACTAAAATAATTGGAAAAGACACAATCCGAATTGGGAACATGAATACAAAGGCAAAAAATGTTTTACTAGTAGAAGATATGAAACATAATCTTCTGAGTGTGAGTCAAATGTGTGACCAAGGTCATAAAGTTACTTTTGATTCACAAAAGTGCGAGATAAGAAAAGAAGGTTCAGGAAAGTTGATTGCTACAACTGCGAGAACTTCAAGCAACATATACGTGTTAAGTGAAATTGGAAATGAAAAGTGTTGTTTAGGAAAGGAAGATGAAAGTTGGCTATGGCACATAAGAATGGGTCACATACATTTTGATAACCTTGTCAAAGTCAACAAAAGAGAAGCAGTAAGAGAAATGCCCCATATCACGAAACCAACCAACACTTTATGCAAGCATTGTCAACAAGGAAATAAAACAAAGACCAGGTTCAAATCAAAGGAATATTCAATGACAAGACCACTGGAAATTGTGCATACTGATCTAGTTGGACCAACTACAACAAAGGTTTTAAAAGGTGAGAAATAATTTATGTTATTAGTTGATGATTACACAAGAATGACTGCAGTTTTCTTTCTCAATATGATTACACAAGAATGACTGTAGTTTTCTTTCTTAATAATAAGTCATAAGATTTTGAAAACTTCAAGATCTACAAGAAAATGGTTGAAAATGAAATGGATTCAAAAATCAAATTCTTGATATTTGATAATGGAGGAGATTTCACTTCAAAGGAATTTATGGACTACTGCAACAATTATGGAATAAAAAGACAATTCTCCGTTGCAAAGACACCTCAACATAATGAATTTATTGGAAGAAAGAACATGACAATACATGAAATGGCTCGAACAATACTAATGGATTCCAAATTGACATATATTTTTTGAACACAAGCAATGCATACACCAATTCACATTCAAAACTGAGTAATGCTCATAAACAACACTGACAAAACTCCATACGAGCTATGGAAAGGAAGATCAACAAATGTGAAACACTTCAAAGTTTTTGGAAGCAAATGCTACATCAAAAGAGAAGATGGATGAATGGGAAAGTTTGACTCTCGTGTCTACAAATGAGTACTTTTTGGTACTCAAGTACAAGGAAAGCATACAAGTGTTACAACCTGAGATTGAACAAAGTTGTGGAAAACATCAACGTAACAATTGATGAAACAGGTAGACAAGAATTAAAGGAAGAAGAAAATTAATCAATGGAACAACTTTACGAAGAAGAAACAAAATATGAAAAAGAAAGGGAAGATGAAGAGGATCTGACAGAAGCAGAAGAGAAAGTTCAACAATTGACTCCAAAGACACCTAGCAGACGAGTACAGAAGAATCATCATTCAGATGAGATTACCAGAAACAAAGACGCAGGAGTTGAGACTATAAGAAGAATGTGTTCACCAGAACAAACACACCTAGCACTCACATATACGATTGAACCAACCAATTTTGAAGAGGCCAACAAGGATGAATTTTGGAATAAGGCCATGGATGAAGAATTGGATCAAATCGAGAAAAATGACACTTGGGAATTGGTTCCAAGACCAAAGGATAAGAATTTAATTGACACAAAGTTGGTATACAGGAATAAATTGAATGAATATGGAAATGTTACAAGGAACAAAGCTAGACTGGTATGTAAAGGATATGCACATGTTGAAGGAATCGACTTTGAAGAGACATTTGCCCCAGTTGCCAAAATGGAAGCAATCAGATTGCTTTTAGCTTATGCATTCTCCAAAAATATTAAAGTGTATCAAATGGATGTAAAATCAACTTTTCTGAATGGGGAACTTGAAGAAGAAGTCTACATTGAACAACCAGAAGGATTTCAGTTGTTAGAGAACACATGTTATGTGTGTAAATTAAAGAAGGCCTTGTATGGTCTAAAACAGGCTCCTAGAGCATGGTACTCTAGACTAGATAAATATTTACAACAGACAGGGTTAAGAAAAGGAAGTACAGACAATAACCTTTACATCAAGGTAAGTTAAGATAGTATTTTATTAATTGAAGTTTATGTTGATGATATTATTTTTGGTAGTGATGATGACAGGTTAAGCCAAAAATTTGCAAAGGATATGAAGAATGAATTTTAAATGTTATTACTTGGAGAACTATCCTTCTTTCTGGGAATTCAGATATGTCAAAGCAACCAAGGAATTTTTATTTCTCAAACCAAGTATATCAGAGAAATGATAAAGATGTTTAAAATGGAAGATTGAAAACCAGTTATCACTCCCATGCAAACCAGTTTAAAGTTAAGAAAATATGATGATTCAAAGTCTACAGATCAGAGGCAATACAAGTCAATGATTGGTATCCTACTATATGTGACAACATCCAGACCATATGTAATGCAGGTAGTTGGACATGTGGCACGATTTCAAGAAGCACAAAGGAATCACATGTATTAGCAGTAAAGATGATTTTTAGATATCTCAAAGGAACAAAACAGTTTGGATTATGGTATCCAAAAGGAAAGAATCTATCACTTATTGCCTACACAGATGCATATTGGGCAGGTTGTATTGATGACCAACGAAGCACTAGTGGAGCAACGTTCTACTTGGGTGAGTGTTTTGTATCATGGATAAGCAAGAAACAATCGTCAATATCTCTATTTACAGTCGAGGTAGAGTATATTGCAACAACAACATGTTGTACACAGGTTCTTTGGATGAAACAAACTCTGAAAAATATACAAGTTGAGTATGATGAGCCCATTCCAATCTATTGTGATAATACAAGCGACATCAATATCTCAAAGAACTTGGTGATGCACTCCAAGAAGAAGCATATTCCAATCAAGTATCACTTTCTACGGGAACATGTTGCAGAAAAAAATTTCAGAGTTGAGTATGTGGGAAAAAAAGAACAAGTGGCAAACATATTTACAAATCCACTTCCATGGGAAGCCTTTGAGTATCTTTGCCAAAGACTCAGAGTTATTTCTACTCCAAAATGAATGCTTTTTAATGCTTATCTTATATGTCTTAGATATACACGAGGAAGCACCATAAAGAGGACAGTTTAGTTAGGGGGAGCAACCACGGATAGAAAGATACCTTTGCCATTGATGACAAAGGGGGATATATTTATTAGATGAAGAGGATAGAGGCATGATTCCAGGGGGAAAAATGGTCACAGAGATGCAGAGGAAAGAGACATGGTTCTAGGGGGAGCATGAGTGATATGAATTTAGTATTGCATGACATGATTTCAGTATTGGATCAGAGTGTTTCCATAAATGCCAAAGGGGGAGATTGTTGATTAAGATTGGTTGTCATTGATGTCAACCCTTGAAGAAATCCTAGTAGCACAAAGGTTTGGGTAATGGACCCAAGTTTTCTTGATGTAAATATGACTCATTATTATCTTGTCATGGTTGATAAGAAGTAAAAATAGATGAACTCCAAAGTGGTCCCCTTATGGTGAAAGCCCTTACGGGAAGATGTTTTGCGGATTGAGTTATCCTAGAAGTATGGTTAGAGAATCCATGCTTAATTGTGGAATAATGAGATGAATGTTAGTGAATTTTTCAGTGAAACTATTCTAGTTGGATAGTGCTTGTAATGCCATTTCTGGTGGTATGTGGAACGTCACATAACTCCTCATGGTTAGAGAGTTATGGCCATATGAAGTTGGAGAACCCTCATGAGTCATATAGAAGCCCCTAAATGTCAAAGTGTTTGAAAAAGAAATTATTTTAAATGGAGAAATCCCTAAAATAAGGAAAGTGTAATGCTACATGAAAGTATAAATAAGAGGCAAGGCTCTCTCATTAAATCACACTTGGTATATATGCCACGACATATTTGGACGCTCATATGGTGTATGTAGCCATGATGATGTGTCGATTGTTTGGGAAGAAGATCCCCACACACTTCTCAGTGGAATGGGATTCCATCATGCACGAGGTAGCAAGGGGGTTTCAGTTTCAATTGGGCTAAAATGTTGGCCGATAACTTGGCCAAGGAGATTGCCGAATATAAAACAATGAAGTCAAAGGGACAACCTACCCCCTTTTATATGTTGGCATATATCATGGACGCCATCTGTTTCATGACACCTTTTCCTTTGATGAATTTGAGATGGACCCCGGCCAGTGCTGAGCCCATTCATTTTTACTATTCCAAACTATGGGAAGAAAAAACCAAAGATTTATTCTATGAAATCTATCACAATGTTGTGGTTTCTTGTGTTATAGCCCTGTATGGTAATCCACCTCCTCAAATTTTAGACAAGATTATGGGAAACTTGGGTAAGCTAGAAGATTGGTTTATTGAGGAGAACTTCTCCTACATCAGGGTCTTTGGGTTCTCGGTTCCTCCCCACGTTCTCCAACGATTTTTTTTGGACCAGATGGTATGCAGAGAAGTGGCCTACCAGACAATAACAAGAGGCATCAACAAAGAGCTGAAGGAAGCAAAAAAAAAAGTATGGCTGACTTTCCCTATTCAAGTTGGCCTGTTTTCGTTATTGGATTTCGGTCCTCCAAAGTGGTGGCTGCAACTCTGGAAGATGTCAAATTGGTTGACATCGAGTTCAAAAGACAATCCACATAATATTGTGGAAAACCACCTAGCCCATTTCAACATGAAATGATATATGCATGAAAAATCCCCGTATGATGAAATATTCAGGGGAGTTAGATCTTACGAGGAGGTACATGATAGATTCCAAACCCTGCCCCCAGATCAACAAGATGGTTTTATCATTTTTCAAAAGCACAGGTGGAATAGCCTGCCAAAGATACTACAAGGAGAGAAAATAACCACTCACCCTTCTCAGGAAGCCAGGTCAACATGTTCTGAAGCGAGTCACTCTGGTAAACATAAGGTTGAGGAAACCCTGAAGAGCTCGGAGGTATTTACACAGAAATTAGAAGCATCATTGTTCGGCCAGTTAGGCCCCCAGGAAAAAGCTCAACTCGAAGATTTCCTAAAGCATGGACAAAATGCGCCTCCCTCATCACCAAATACTCCTGCTGGCACCTCAAATACAACAGAACAACAACAATCTACAAATATTGGTACTCCCATTACATCATTGACACCTCTACAATCCAGCTTTGGAAATCCTAATTTCAAAATTGTTTTTGTAGATGATCTTACCCCCATCTCGCCCGAAGAGACGACTCCTTCAGATTTCTTTTTTAGTATAAAATGAAAGGCCATTGTAAAAAAGGAATCACACTAGAAAGATGGAGTGATAACTAAGAGGCAGAGAATGGTGTATGACGAGAATAATCAATATGATCCCAAATTCATGAAAGAAGTTGCAGGTTTGTTAGGTGCTTTTGCCACTACCAATCAATGGTCTGTGGACAATTTAGCCGAACAACTGCGACAAAAAATCATGTTGGTAGAGCACTTGCAAAGTATAATACACGCCATGGACCAGACTATTAGGAACAAGATGAGTCAAGACTTCAAGATAATCAGAGCTCATGATCGACAAAAAATTCAATAGCTTCAGGCCAACCTGAATGAGCTCCATCAGAGTTCACAAACTAACAAAGGTTTTGTCACTCAACGCGATGAATTGATAGAAAAATTTCAGGCGAAATTAGACCTGATCGAAGGGGGCTTGATAAACATCTTGAACTTCCAAATTCAAGCACTGGAAATAAATGAGAGGCTGAAAGTTGCACAACATGACCTTTTTCTAAAGGTAGATGCCATCCAAAAGTGTTACTAGACACCATATATTTCTATGAAGGAAATTTATGTCAAGGAAAGAGAAACCCTATCATCCTGAGCTAAGTTTCAAGAAGCCATTATATTGATGCAGAAAGATAACATCCCTAACTTCCCTTTGCTCTTGCCTTCTGAACAATTAAGAGGTGATATGGCCCTGAAGGTATGGGAAACAAATATGGCAGAAAGAAAAATATTTTCCAGAGAAGTAAAAGAGGCTTGCCTAGAAGCGTTGCCATCACTAGACACAAATCTAATCGAATTTGAGGGAAGTAATATCTCAAAAGCGCTAAGGAAAATTGATATAGAAATGAATTAGCATAATTCCAGTAAGAACAAATAAGAAACTCTGGAAGCCATTCAAGAAATGAGCCAGATTGATCTTCTTAAAATCAATAAATGGTTAGTGAATACAAGCTTACAGTTCCAGTCCACAACTCAAGAAGTGAAAAGAATCTAATAAAGGCTACCTTAGGTAGAAAGGAAATTATTCACTTTCAAGGTAAATGAGACGATTGAACCTTCAAGGTTTGTGGTGGAATTACTGGATAGATGCAACCAATGTATTGACCATATAAAAACAAGTATAGCTGGGAGAAGATAAGAAAATATACATTGTCATTTCTCCTTTCACCCTCTCTACCTTCCACTTTCAAACAACCACTTATCTCATTCACCCACATTCTAAATCTCCACTTATCTCCATTTCATTATCATATACTCGTCCCATTATCATTCTTTCCATGTATGGTTACTTTTTCCTACGCTCGTTATCTATTCCTTGGCGAGCCATGTAGAGATATCCATCCGATTATCCTTCTCCCTCTATCTCGACTCCGGTTTATTAGATTTCTGAATATAGATGGGAGGGAAGATGGAAACAAACTAAAATGACCAAGACAATATGCTGAATCATTAAGTTGGCCTATATGAAATCTGTGTTTAGCCTAAAGGAGTAAGGAAAGGAGGCATTTCTGCCAGCAGATGAAGAGACAGAGGAGATCGCCAACGAAGCTCATCGAACTGTTACACTCTGTCATCTTATTCGAATATATGCTATTTTATTTAATTATTGTAAGAAGACCAACCGTTTTGAGTTGTGAAAGATTTTTTATAAGTACATAGATTCAATATCTATTCGAGGCTGCTTCTTGCTGGATGCAATAGAGAAAACTCTCCTTTTTGAGTATTAATACAAGTGTAGACATAGATTCTAATTTTCGTTCAGTTTGAGTTGTATTTTTCTTCTGTATTTCCATATCTCCAAATTTCCTTACGTAATTCCTTGATAATTGATTGATTGCAATTTAGTATTACAGCTACTGTAATTGTGTAATATCAACAATTCATTGAGTAAGCAGTTTTTTCCTCTATATTTACTGTGAGTAAAACAAGACCTTCAAGATGTGTGAATTACTGTACTTTATATCCTTTTCAAGGGTGCGCTCCCTACTTTTCTTCCATTACAAACAAGGCGAGATTCATCTGCAATTGATGCCTAGCTTTGTTTAACAATTTTTTATTCTTCCTCCACACCATTTGATATTATAATTATGACTTAGACAATGGAATATAACCTCTGTACTATCCTATTATTAATTTCATTTAAGGATCACTTCTTATATAACTAAAGGTAGGAAAAACATTCTTTTAAAAAACATTCTCTTTAAACATTCCTAATTCCTGACATTACTCTTTGAGCCTTAAGTTTAATCTCAGGCACAACATTTTTTTGGCTCCGTTGCCGGGGAACGAAGAAACAAAGTTATAACCTTTTTTGATCAGTTTGCTGATATCCTTGGCATCAAACACGAGGACGTTTATTCAAGGATGTTAGTACAAAAATTTGAAGGACAAGTAAGGACTTGGTTCAGAGAGCTCCCTGTAAGTTTCGTACAGTCATACGATGAACTAGAAAATTCCTTCCTAAGACAGTGGGGAAAAAAAGGACCATATCTATTATTTAACCAAATTCGGGGCTTTAAGAAAAAAGAATTCTGAATCAGTCCTTGAATTTACTCAAAGGTTCAACAAGATGTTTAAAAAAATCCCAGCTGAAGTCAAACCTTCTCAACCTGCTGCAAAAGTAACTTTTGCAGGGGCGTTTGAACTTGACTTTGATCTCCTCTTAAGAGAAAGAAGATCTACCACTTTGTCAGGAATGCAGGATGATGCCATAGAAATTGAATCCAATATGATGGCATCCAGGAAATTAAAAACCAAGGTTGAGTTGGCAACTAGAGAACCTAGGAGTTTCAAAGAATAGACATGACCCTCTGGATCTGAGAAATCCACATAAGAGAAAATGGATGAGATGGCTAAGGTAATTAAATATTTATCAAACAAAATATATAGAATGGAACTAGATCAAGCCAAACTTGATCCATACGTTAGGAATCAGTTCAGGAAAAACCCTAAGCCTTAAATACAATAGAGACAAGTAAAAAACGAAGATCAAAATATCCAAGCCCCATTTAAAATTGAAAATTTTATGCAGAGGGATGAAATGCAAAATTATGAGGAGTTAGAAGAAGATCTGAATAACCTTAGCGATGGCGATCTACAACCACACTTAACCATGAAATATTATGAGAAATCTTTAGACCTGGAATCCTTGTTTAAAAATGAAGTAGACATCAATAATTTGGGAGACTCTACGAATCAAGGTCTCGCCAACTCTATAATGGCCGAACTCCAACAAAGGTATGATTTAAGGCCGAGAGAGAGAAACTCTGTGAATGCTCAACCAAAAAATATTTTGTCGCGAAGAAAAATGAATGAGGCAACAATTACTAAACCATTAACTAAAACACAAGCTGCCCGAACAAAGCCAGTTGAAACAAGAACAACACAAACTAAGAAACCGAAAAATGAAAAATACAAAAGTAGAAGTGCCAACTAGAGAAATTGGAAAAACAATTGGAGGTTTCAGTTTAGAAAATGAACTTAATAAAATTAAAATCCCAATGCCTCTGGTTGAACTCGCAAAAAACCCGATTTATAAAAAGCAAATCGCTAAAATGATAATTTTTTCTGATGCCGAATGTCATGCAGACATTGTTGGCCCTTGAGTATGGAAGCAAGTGAAGATCGAGGAAGAAAAGGTGAAACACGAACTGCGTGGAAGACACAGTGACTGTCATTGGGTCGAAGTAAAATAGAAAGATCAGATCTGAAGTGCCTCGGGATGAGTCACAGGTGAGTGTTAGGGGCTTGTTGGCCCTTGGGTATGGAAGCAAGTGAAGATCGAGGAAGAAAAGGTCAAACATAAACTGCACGGAAGACACAGTGACTGTCACTGGGTCAAAGTAAGCAAAAGGGCAGAAAAGCCAGAGCGAAGTGCGGAGAAGCTAGCCGTTGGATGAGGAGATCAAGGATGAAAAATCAGCAAGGGAGATGGATCGAGGACAACTCGAAAAGTGGGGAAAACCATCGTTACCACCGCACATAAAGAAATGAGAGACAGGCTGACGAAGCACAGGAAAAGTGGGTCAAGTTGACCTAGGGTTTTAAACACCTAGGGTTTTGACACCTAGGTTTCAACCTAAGGCTGTCGATGATGAACTATAATGTATAAATAGAGGTTGAGAGGACCTAGGTCGAGAGGGGTACTATTGTTGGGCATTGATATTGATTAGTGTTGATCAATAGATTATTGTACTGTGAAAGAGGGAGTGCTGAGAGCGAGAGATTCATGGTATTGTAAGATCTTCAACTGGGTGCGATGATCAAACCCTGCAGCTGGGTGCGCAGGACGATAGAGGAAGAGAGAAGAAGAGAGGAGATCTGCTGGCTAAGAGCGCAGATCAGAACTGTAGGCTTTATCTTAATATATTATAAGCACAGTTCTGTGGAGGTAGCCCTAAAGAGAGGGTGAACCATGTATACCTTGTGTTGTGTGTCTGATTGATGCTTTGATCTCTGTTGCTGTTATATGGTTGCATTACTGTGTTAGATCAAATCTATAACTGTGCAGGACAGATCTAGCTTGATAAGTGTTGATGCATATGGAGTTGTTGTTGTACTTAATCCACTTGACATTCCTTTGGTTATATACATCTTTGTCCTGCAACCCCCTCATAGCTGCTTCGGGTGAGACTGCATCTGCTTCGCAGGTGTTGCCAAAAGGGCCAGTAGCTAGGGCTTGTTGGTGCGCTCTTGGAGTGAACCTTGGGTCTTCCCCTGTGCCAACATGCATTATTAATCTGCAGGAGGAAATACCTACGATCATGTTCAATCCTCACATTGAAAATACTAAGGATTTTGTTGCTCTATTCTATATTACACTCACTGTGCATGACCATGTTAGCCTCTTTCTCATATACAATCATTAAGTCTTAGTATACCACCTTTGTATATTTTACATACTAGGATATAGTTGTTATCCTATGTATGTTTCTAGATTCCTATATTGTCTTCTCCTACCTTATCTCCTGATGACTAACAATTGATGTGGTTTCATTATTGTATTATATATTTGTATCATTAAGATGAATACAATATTGAGAATTATGGCTTGAGGCGTTTTACGCTTCCATGGGGTTTTTCAATATCAGTGGATGGTGATAATGCTGCAATTAGAATGGTGAACATCTTACCGTGATGGGCTTATTGAAGAATATCTACAATGTTGAAGAGGAGACTCCAACTATTTCAATCTGCAGATCTATTGCTCAAGTTTTAAATCTGTAAATTTGTAAATTGGTAGATTTGTCAATTCCTTGAGGTGACGGACTTGATTTCCTGGTT
Organism: Picea glauca; assembly: GCA_000966675.3. NCBI lineage: Eukaryota > Viridiplantae > Streptophyta > Pinopsida > Pinales > Pinaceae > Picea > Picea glauca. Next base: position 138,998 of record JZKD02S1594691.1, on the reverse strand, counting down.
AAAAAAGAAAAATACATTGGCAGTGATTCAAATCCTTATGAGTTTTCCAGGATTATTATATCTGAACCACCGTGCCTCCTTATTTTTTCTATTGGCACGCACAATCAGTTTTTTATTATAGATTGAGTTGTTCTCTCTCATGAATAGCGAAGCTATTGTTGGGGTCCGTCCTCCTCTTGCATATCGCCTCATACATATTAAAATCTCAGTCCTCTTAGGATTTCTTTTTACGGCATTGATTTTACATCTCTGATGGTGTCATTCATCATTTTATCTTGGAAATCATTCCAAACTTCCATAAAAACCACTGTAGCCTCCTTGCCCATAGTCCAACAGGAAAGGAATTTAAAAAAAAAAAACAAAAAAACTTGCAGATTGCAACAACACCAGCAATAGTACGATCATTCGGCTTTGATCATTCGACCATTTCTTTTGCCACATCGAACAATTTGTTGGATGCAATTTTTTCTTTGAAGAATCTGCATTGAGAAAAATGGAAAACTCATTTTCTTATTGAATGTTCCGGATTGGTTGTGAAATATGGAGACTTCACGGATGAATTTGTCAACTGGTAGTTTGTGTTGTATGATATGGATCAATATTTCTCTGTGTTGAGCGATATTGCAAATGGAATGTTAAATTGAATTCTGAAATTCTGTTGTAATGGACATAAATGTGGAAGGTTTGTTTGCGCTGGAGAATGACTTTAATGCCAATCCATTTCCTCTACGTTGTGCTTTTGAAACGCTATTAAGGAAGGAATCGATTCAACAAATCCAGGGTTTGAGTGGTTAAGCGTTGGAAAACCAACAAGCAAATCATGACCCAAAGGCATTCAGTTGAATTCAGAGTTGATGGAATTGGTATCAGTTTGAAGTGCGCCCAGTATAATATTGGAGACCAGTTGAAAATTCAGAGGCTGCATTGAGAACAGGTGAATCCTCAATTTTTAATCGAGTCAATAGTGTCCAGATCATAGCAAATCTTGAAGGACAACGACCTAGTGGGAGATCCACCCAAATCATGATGAATTGGTGAGTGCCATCGTGAACCCATAAGGTGTAACAGTCGAGTTTATGCACAATGTTCACTTGTAGATCATAATTGTGTTGTATATGTGTGGAATTTGTCGCATACAAACTTCGTTCCAGATCTATTTTGCCGCTGTTCCAGATTTTAATTTGAGCGATTCCAAATCCATACTTCTGTCATCAAGCGATCTACCTCACAACAATCTCCCACACACAGATCTGCAACATAATTCTATACGATCCACCTCAATTTTTCCTGCGATCCTTCTAGCAATTCGTCCAACAAATCTATTATTGTTGACAATGCCTATGTTTATACTAAGCCTAAATGAATGCAACATGGTTTTCTTCATTTTTAGAAATCTCATGAACCAGTCACTATGCCGATTAGTTATCTCTGTGCAAAGATCAGTTTCTTCCTTGCCTCACGTGCACCAAAAATCACGGACAAATCGTAGAAAATTTGGTCAAAGGTCTCCACGGTTTTCACAAAGGCTCGTTTTAATATGAATATGTTCCATTCTTTTTAAGTTTAAATACAACAAAAAAGGAACTAACTTGAATTTTTTCTAGAAAAATAAATCTTTTACATTTTGAAATTTGTAAAGTGACTTTATGATTATTTTGGAGTGATAGAGACATTTTTTTAAATTTGTAATTTGAAGTTTTATTTCAAGTGGGAAAAACTATAATTCATTGCTTGATGTCAAGCAATTTAGAATGCTATCAAGTTTTGAAAGCTTTACTTAAAGCAAAATTGTAATTTTTTTATTTCTTCCATTGTTTATGAAGAAATAAAGGGAGCAAAGACGTTAAATTGTGATATTGTACTTGTTTTTTAAGAGACGATTAGAGCCAAGTGCAAAGCTTAATTTCTCTTTTTCAAGTGACTATACGAGGGTCAAGACCAAGCCCCGATAGTTCATATTTTTGTGGCACGATGTGTAAAGTGTACTGGTGATTTTTTCATGGATGATTTTGGTGTTTTGTGTCCAGTTTTGATGCTCAAAACACATTTGCATAGTACAAAGATTCAAGAATAAATTAATGACAATCAAGCACATAATCAAGTACAATCAATCAAGCAAGTGCCATTCATATTCAAGCATTCAAGTTGTCGACCACATCAACGATGAACAAATCATACTAATAATACAAGGAAAAGTCTCTGAACTCAACACATCCTGGAGAATTTGAAGTTCAATTGTAACTTGCAAACAATGTTTTGTGTAAGATTATTGTACTTACAATAGTCTTTTTGTAAGTGTGAAATCAAATCAAGTTGAATTGTAATTTTCGGTGCATTCTCGGCTGAGCCCGATACCAAAGAGTCATTGTAATTTTGAGTCAAAATTGACAAGGTTTAGTAGTTGAACTCAAATCATTGTAAACATCACAAGTTTGGATGCATTTTTGGTGGTAACTGACATCCTCAACTTTTTGGAAGAAAGCAAAAAAACTTCAAGTGAGCGAGTACAAGCGAGTGTGAAACAAATTCAAGCGAGCGAGAAGAGAAAGTGAACGAGAGGTTCAAGCGAGTGTGTTCAAATGGAGCGAAGTCGTGAATTACTAGAGTTTCTGAATACTCTAATAAACACCACTGAAGACAACACAATAACATTGAACAAAGCAATTCCTCAATCAGTGCTAACTTGTTTGCAAGTGACGCAAGCTAAAGTTATACTTCTTCAAGAATAATCCCATCTATTGAATGATGAGTTAATAGAACTCAAAAGTCAACAACAATTTTTTGAACTAGTTTTTGTTCAGAACAACCCTCTCTATGATGATGATGATGATGATGATGATTTTGATCAACAATCGGTGAAGGAACAAATCAACAAGCCAACTTCATAAGCAAATTCCAATGAAGATGAATCGCAAGCAAAAGATGCCAAAGCACAAAGTGATACAACAAGTATAAGTGAAAGTAAATGTGAAGCACATCATCAAGTACAACATGATCTTTCCAAGCCCATCATCATAACTTGGGAAGAATTACACTTCAATAGGAATCGACATGGCTTAGGATATGAAAATCAAAACAGTTTTCATATTCCAAATTAGTCCAAACCAATTTTGTTTGTGAGCGCTGGATTCCTTCAAGAAAATTCAACTTCAAATGTTGAAGATCAGGATGTTAAGTTCCAACATTGCAATCGAGTTGGTCAGAAGGAGAATCGGTGTTTTGATCTCCATCCTTTCCATCATTGTGGCAAGCATAGCCATTGTTCAGACAGATGTTCAACACTGAAGAAACCTACAATATTGAAGATTCACTATGAGTGGAATGATCCTTGGCAATGATCATCAACAACCAAGAGATTATATAAGTCTTACCGAAGAATTCAATCTTGAGTAAATACCAATCTTGTATCACATAACATTTTTGTACCTCACATAAGTGGTCCCCTTATGGCATAGCTTTCAAGCATGGCCCTCACGGGATGAGATAACATGTGGTTGTTTTCGCATGCCCATTTTGTGTTGTACTCAAATGGAACAAGTATGGTACTCTCTTGAGCATAGAAGGGGGGAGTACAATGATGTAACTCTCATACACCTTTAGGGGGGGAGTTCAAAATTCCAGTGATGATGGTTCATGAAACCACTTGTGGTCTCTCCTTTCAACTGACAAAGGGGGGAATTGATGATGGAATTGAAGATGGTTATCAGACAAAATGTTTCGACAACAACAAACATCAAGTATGCCAGATCGGCATGAAATTTTCCAAATGGGCAACTGCGATCTGTAGATGACAGACTTTGGCAGAATGATGGTTCAAATTGAATAATACAAAGTATACAGAATTGGGATGTTGTTGGACACCTAAAAGTGTCTAGATTGGTTAGTGGTTATCCAAAAACCATCAGATACATGGTATCTGTTATCACTCTGTGATTTTCCCAAGGCTGTGGAAGCAATCACCGAGGTAACATCAAACCGCTTTGAGTCTAAGATCTAGCCCTCCTAAACTTAGAGAGGGATCTCTCTATCAGATTTACATTTGTTTGAGTATGGATCTTAGGATAGTTATGAAATGCAGTGTTTTTGGGTTTAAAATTTTGGTTGGAATAGGGGAAAATGGGCCATTGGACAATGGAGTCACCGCACAAAATGATCAAATTCTATTGTCAACAAGCTAATCTTACAGGGAAAGCTATAAAAATAACTGGATATTTTGATTTAAATGAAATGGGAGAGATGGAAAATATTAATAAATCCAATTAAACACAGAGAAACTGAGAATTCTGAGTTTAATCTTCAGTGGAAAACATGAAAACTATACCAAGCCAGAGGCAGAGGGTGCATTAAAACCAATTCTGCTCTTAATTGTTCGACAACACAGGTATTCCAACAGAGGACGAACACCTTCAGTAACCACTCACATAACCAGATCAAAGATCAACACACCGATGTTTTCACGTGGTAAAACCCCTAC
>JZKD02S1594691.1:73246-103818 GCA_000966675.3 Picea glauca | reverse complement strand
ACAATTGGTATCAGAGCGGGTTCCTTTTATTCAAAGGTAGATCTGTAAGCTTAAACATGACAAGTCATGAAGGGACTTCAACTACTAAGCCTCCTCTGTTTGATGGAACAAATTTCGCCTTCTGGAAGGTTAGAATGAGAACATATTTAATGGCCTTAGGTGCTGATGTTTGGGATGTAGTAGAGACTGTATATACAAAGCCTGTTGTGCTGGCTTCCAAAGATGATAAGTTAGAGTTTAGCTTTAATGCTAAGGGAATGAATTCTATCATGAATGGACTTTTTTCCACGTTGGAATTTCCACGCTGGAAACCCACCCCAAATACTTCCCCACATAGTGGCTGGTATGGGAGTGATAAAGCTTCGCAGCCCCAAGGGACACAGGTTTCGAACTCATGACCTCTCCCCAAACTGGAAGAGTGTGCGCATGTATTAACCAATTGTGCTATCCCATGGGACCTTGAATGGACTTGCTGAAGCTGGGTTTGTAAAGGTGATGCATCTTGAAACTGCTAAAGCTATGTGGGATAAACTTATTAACAATTATGAAGGAAATGAGAAAGTAAAAGATACCAAACTTCAAACATATAGGTTGAAGTTTGAACAACTAAAGATGAATGAAGATGAAACAATTAGCAAGTATTTTTTAAGATTTGAAGAACTTGTGAATGCCATGAAGGGTCTTGGTGAGAAGATTGAAGAATCATTTTTAGTTCAAAAGATTTTAAAATCTCTGCTTGATAAATTTAATTCAAAAGTATCTGCAATAGAAGAACTAAATGATCTTAAAACTCTATCCATTGATCAACTCCTAGGAACTCTAACTTCATATGAAATGAGAATCAACAAAGATAAATCCATTACTAGAGAAGCATCATTTAAAGCAGAAAAGAATACTGATTCAGATTTAGATGATATTGAGGCAAAATTTATGAGAAGGTTAAAGAAAGGATCAAGAAAATATCAAGGCAAGCTTCCATTCAAATGTTTTAACTATGGTAAGATAGGTCATTTTGAATCTAAGTGTCCCCACCAAAAAAAGGACCAGAACTCCGATGATGAAAAGAAGTACAAATTCAAGAAATATAGTAAAAAGAAAAGTTTGTGTGCAAACAATGACAATTCCTCAGAAGACATAGATAACGATTCATCATGTGAAGACAAAGTGAATGATTTTATGCTTATGGCTATGGGAGATCTTGATGATGAACACACAGTAGGTGAAATGGATGATGAAGAAGCTGTGGTGGATATGGAAGGTGAATTAATTAGTGCTTTGGAAGAAATTGACAGACTCAGATGTAAGAAGAGAAAACAAAAATAATTGTTGATGCAGTTTAAAATGAATGGTGAAAAACCTGATGAAAAATTTTCTCTACTAAAAGTGGAGTTAGAAGAGACAAAGAAATAAAAGACATACTTAAAAACAGTTGTCAGAGAAGAAAGTGAGGTGTGAAGCCTTAGAAGAAGAGATAGTAAAAACCAGAAAAGAAATCGAGAAGTTTAAGGCATTGTATCACCAAAATCTGTCAAGTATTAAAGCCTCAGAAGAATTAACTTCCATTCTAAATCAACAAAGGAATCCAAAGTTGAAAGCTGGCTTGGGCTATGAAGAAGGATCAAGTAGTGATCATCCAAGTAATACAGAACCCATCAAGTTTGTCAAATCTACAATCATTGACAACAACCACTCTGCAGAAACGAAGAAAGAAAATCAACCACCAAGAAGGAATGAAAGAAAAAGTACTCGAATCGAATCTGTAGATCAAAGAAATAACACAAACACATCTTCTGATCAAATAAATCATCAACATGGAAGAAATCGACTGCAACCTTTTTTCAGGTACAAAGTTTTTTTCTATGGTTATTGTTTTTTCTGTTCTAACTTTGGTCACAAAGCTGTAAACTTTTGTTTAAGATCTAGATATGTGAAATCAAGATACTCAAGGAATAATTATCTGCCACAACAAAGTTTGAGACAACCAAGAAACAAACGACCACAAACTATAAATCATGTGATGGATGGGGGAAGGATGCATGTGAAACCTAACAACAGTTATGAGCATAACAATTGTTATGATCTGTTATTAAGTGAACCAAAATGTTACATCTGACATAACTATGGACATAAAGATGCAGATTGTCTCTTAAGGAATTTTAAGCCAGACTCGAATCCCACTGCTGAAAATTTCAAGATTTGGAAGAAGAAAGAAGATGACAAATGTTATCATCCCAAAAGAAAAAGAATCCTTGGTATATTGACAGCGGATGTTCCAAACATATGACTGGAGAAAAAAGTAAGTTTCTAACTCTAAGTGAAAACAAATCAGGAAATGTAACTTTTGGAAACGATGCACCAGGAAAACTTAAAGGTAAAGGAATGGTAAGTCTGAGTAATGGAAAAGGAAAATCTCAAGATGTGTTATTTGTAGATGGTCTGAAACATAATCTGCTTTGTGTTAGTCAAGTCTGTGACCGAGGATGTGAAGTGGTTTTTACTTCTAAAGATTGTAAAATAAGCTCGGTGAATTTAGGACAGTTGGTTGCAAAAGGAATAAGAAAAAAAAACAATGTCTATGTGTTAAAAGAAGAAAAAGAAGAATGTCACTTAAGAAAATATGATGAAAGTTGTCTATGGCATAGGAGACTTGGAAACCTAAATTTTGATCATAAAATCATTCTCAGAAATAGTGGGGCAATAAAGGATCTTCCAAAGATATGCCAGATAGGAAAGCTTACTCGGACACAGTTCAAGTCTAAAACCTTTCCATCAACAGAAAAACCTCTTCAGTTAGTACATATGGATTTATGTGGACCATCAAGAAAATAAGGTACAAGAAAAGAAAACTATTTTATGTTGATTATTGATGATTATTCTAGACTAACATGGGTTGCCTTTCTAAAAGAAAAATATGAAGCATTTTAAAAATTCAAAGTGTTTAAGGCTCTGACTAAGAATCAAACAGGAAAAAGATTGAAGGCAGTAAGGTCTGATAGAGGAGGAGAGTTTAGCTCATGGAACTTCAAAGAGTTCTGTGATAAACATGGGATCAAAAGAGAGTACACAATCCCAAGGACTCCACAACAAAATGGAGTTGTTGAGAGGCATAATAGATCAGTACAACAAATGGCAAGATCAATGATGAATGAAAAAAACATTGCTCAAACATATTGGGTGGAAGCAATACATACAACTATTCATATCCTGAAAAAATCTCATCTCAGGCCACACAGTGACAAGACTCCTTATGAATTATGGTTTGGAAGACCTGCTTCAATCAAGCATTTTAAAGTCTTTGGGAGTAAATGTTATATCAAGAATAATGATGAAAATATTGGCAAATATGATGACAGGGCTGATGAAGGTATATTCTTAGGTTATGCTACAAACGGTAAAGGTTACAGATGCTATAATAAGAGGTTGCATAAATTGGTTGATTGTATCGACATAAAAGTTCATGAAGAAATCCCGGTACGAAATGTAAGCAGTGTTGAACCAAACACAAAATATATAATTGAAAACGAAGATGAACATGTCCAATGATTAGAAAGGGAAGAATCTGAATCAGATGAAGATAATAATACCCCGACTAACACAAATCAACAGAAAGAAGCAAAATCACCTCTCAGAATAGTTAGAAAGAATCATCCTGAAAATCAGACAATTGGAGATATAAATAAAGGAGTTCAGACAAGAAGGAAATTGATTAAAGACTCATAAAAATCACATGTTGCCTTTTTATCTATGATTGAACCTAAATTTTTTGATGAAGCTAGCCAACATGATGATTGGATTAGAGCTATGAATGAAGAGATTGATCAGATTGAGAAGAAAAATACTTGGGAGCTTGTTCCTAGACCTGAAAACAAAAATGTAATAGGTTCCAAATGGGTGTTCAAAAATAAAATGAATGAAAAAGGACATGTTGTTAGAAATAAAGCCAGATTGGTCTGTAAAGGGTATGCACAAGTTGAAGGTCAAGATTTTGATGAAACTTTTTCACCAGTGGAAATATTGGAAGCCATCAAAATGTTTCTTGCATATTCATGTCAAAAGAACTTTAAAGTGTATCAGATGGATGTTAAGTCAACATTTCTTAATGGAGATATAGAGGAAGAAGCATATATGGATCAACCTGAAGGATTCTCATTGACAAACAATCCTAACTATGTATGCAAGCTGAGGAAGGCTCTATATGGACTAAAACAAGCACCACGAGCTTGGTATTATAGACTGGACAAATTCTTACAAGACAAAGGATTCAAAAAGGTACTGTTGACAACAATCTCTACATTAAGTTTGAAGGTGATAATTTACTGGTTGTTTTGGATTATGTAGATGATATTATTTTTGGCTGTATTAATGAATCCTCTGTCCAGTGGTTTTCTAACTCTATGCAAACAGAGTTTGATATGTCCATGATAAGAGAACTATCATACTTTCTTGGCTTACAAGTTAAATAGAGTTATGCATGAATATTTATCTCACAAGAAAAATATTTGAAAGAGATGTTGAAGAAATTTCAGATGGAAGATTCTTCTCCTATTAGTACACCAATGGTGGTTGGTTGTAAGATTAGTAAATATGATATTTCACCTGATGTTGATCAAAGGACATACCAATCAATGATAGGTAGTCTTCTTTACATCACAACTTCCCATCCTGATGTAATTCAAGCTGTTGGAATGGTATGTTGCTATCAATCTTCTCCTAAACAAAGTCATCTAGTAGCGGTAACAAGGATATTTAAGTACTTGAAGGGCACAATGAATTATGGTCTGTGGTATCCCATAAATCATAACTTTTAGTTAACTGCTTATTCAGATGTTGATTGGGCAAACTGTGTTGATGAGAGAAAAAGCACCAGTGGAAGAGCATTCTTCCTGGGTGACTCATTAGTAGCATGGCTTAGTAAAAAACAAGGATCCATTTCATTATCAATTACAGAGGTAGAATACATTGCTGCTGCTACTTTTTGCACACAAATTTTATGGATGATACAAACTCTTGCAGATTTGAAGGTAACTTACATTGATCCCATTCCAATTCATTGTGATAACACCAGTGCCATCAGTATCTCTAAGAATCCTGTACTTCATTCAAAATCTAAGCACATACCAATAAAATACCATTTTCTCAGAGAACAAGTTACAAACAGAATTGTTCAGGTAAATTATATTCCTTCCAAAGAACATATAGTTGATATCTTTACTAAATCGTTAGCAATGACACCTTTTGGATATCTTCTCTAGAAGTTGGACGTGACCTCACTGTCAAACTAAGAGGGTCCATCCTGTTAGGGTGAGTTTGTGTTGGTTGAATATCTGATACCTCCAAAGAATACTGCAACAACTTAGGGGGAGTATATGCTTGTTAATATATGATACCTTCGAGATGTATTGCAAAAACTCAGGGGGAGCTTGTTTATTCTTTGACATTGATGTCAAAGGTGGAGAAAGTATGGTAATTTCAATACAGTGGTAAAGATGGATGTTCTTCAAGGGGTTGCCATCAATGCCAAAGGGGGATATTATTGTCATGTTTTTAGATAGAGGCAGAGTATGAATGTTTGTCATTGATGGAAAAGATCAACATGATCAGCAGAGCGATGATGGTATGGAAATGACAAGATCAACTGAGAAGAGAAACAATGATCATTAGATATCATTTAGAATCCCCGATGACCATCAGATATTAATTTAGATAGGAGCATCATGCAGTAGAAGAGAACAAATCTCAGGCGTCTGATCAGGGCCCGAAGACCGATCGTTGTTGGATCCATAAGAAGGAGCACGATCTTTACGTGCAAGATGAAGTAGGACTACAAAATCACGAAAGTAGGGGGACCATCCATTATCAAAGAGGACACATGGAGAAATATCAGATCACGTCAAAGACTCCATTTCAGAGTTTCATAGATCAAGAAATCCAAAGGAAGGAGGTGCCCTAACCTCTTGAACTCGCGATATGCGATATCCTAAAATGATCTGGGTCATTGGATCGAGGATTGATCTAAACCTTTAGATTGAGGTATGGTGTGGAACATTGGATGCAGAGGACACATGGCGAGCAATTTTTTTTTCGCTGACTGAAAGGTCAAAGGAAGGAGGATCCTAACCTCTCGAACTCACGATATGCGTAATCACGATATAATCTCAGCTGTTGGATCGAAGACAAATCTGGGTCATCATATCTAGGAGGTAGATCATGATAGACCACATTAGTGAGGACAGGTGGCAACTTATGATAGCAAGGACACGTGGCATGATCATATAAGGACAAGTGTGTAATTGTTTCATCTTTTCAGGCCACTGGAAATCATAATTCTGAGTGACACGTGGCATCCACTCGGCTCTTGACATGTCATTGAGTGATGAAAGAATGACGTCACTTCATGAGTTCTTGTTTCGGGAGTTTCAGCTTCAAAGTCTCGAAGGCTCAAGTACTAGGGCGGAGGAGAGTCGTCCGATCACCATGGATTGTGGACCATTGATCTAACTCCATTACAGAGTTTCGGATACCAAGAGTTGGAGGAGTCAAGACTCTTCACCTTTGGATTACTGAAATGCGAAATGTGAAAACGCCTTTTTGTATAGGTTGTGGTCACCGCCAGTGGTCATGTGAGAGGGAGGATCTAGTGGAGCTAAGCCCCTTTTTGGAGATCGCAACATGAAGAGTCAAGACTCTTCACCTCTTGATTACCGAAATGCGAAATGCGAAAATTCCTTTTTGTGTAGGCTATGGTCACTGTTGGTGATCATATGAGAGGGCGGAGCTAAGCTCTTTTTCGACGATCACAACTTGGAGTGTCGAGACCCTTCAACATAGGATTGCCAAAATGAGAAAGGCATTCTGATTAGGCCCATGGTCACATCCAGTGGGCATATGGAGTAGGCGCGAGATCCATAATTGGTAATCCAACTGTGCAGGTTAATCAGGAATATGATCGAAGGGTCATTGTTTATTTTCATGATTAATAAGATCAGTTACGATTCAGTTAGAAAATCGAATCATGGTTCTTGATCGGTTGGCAATTCAGTTGCTGAGATATTTTTGTCTTTTCCCAAGGAGATTCGAGATGTAATTGATGAGGCTGCTATGTATAAAAGGAGAGATGCAACGACTGTGTAAGGTGGGCTATTCTAACTGGAAAAATGGAATGAACTGTAAGAAGGGTAAAATTACAATACACAGAGCATGAGATAAAACTCAGAGATGAGTAACAGTCGCTGAATAGACAAAAGTAAGAGCATAATAGCATAATAGCATGAAGCAGAGCATAATTGCAGAATAGTTTTTGAACCAGAGAAGAACTGCAGAATAGTGAAGAAGGGGTAAGAATTGAGATACATGTATTGTTTGTTTGTCAATCATTTATTCATAATTAGGGAGGAAGGGTAGTGCTAGGGAGGACTGTGGTCCTCTTATATTCAAGTTGGTGCTTGAATATTGGAAGTTGTATCTTCCATCTAGTTGTGGCTAGAAAAACAAGGTGGCAGGGTGGTGCTCGGGAAAACACAGAGTTTTCTGTATACAAGTTGGTACTTGTATAAATCCAGTTGGTGCTGGAATATTTAGGGAGTTGGTGCTTCCTTCTAGTGGGTTCTAGAGAAACTATTGAGTTGGTGCTCTCAACAGGTTGGAGCTTGTAAAACAGAGGTAGTAGGCTCACTTTGAGTTGGTGCTCAAACATAGATGATGTACAAAACTTAAAAGATTGCCTATCATTTTGAAGAAGAAGATGTTTTCTCCCTTTATGGGTTTCCTCGTGAAAATATGTCTCTGTGTATATCTTATGTGTTTCTGATGCTCATTATTTATGTTGTCCATATGATGTATAATATTAATGGTCACTTGGTGAAAGATTAAAAATTGTTTCATAGAATTAAAATTGTTTAAGCACAGTGATAACTGATTCACCCCCCCTCTCAGTTGTCTTAGTAATTTCAACAATACGATAATCGATGAATCTGTTTTGAATAAAAGCACTTCGATTTCGAGTTCATTTTCACCTTCTACAATCATCAAGTTTTACCAGTTTGAAAGACTCACAGATTTTATCTGCAACAGGTAACTTCAACTTGTCGCCTTAGAAGTTATGGCACCACAGAAAATGACAAAAAAACCTGATGTGGTGGGCGAGGATTCAAACCCAAGTGTGGACATTTTGTCGGACACGACGCCACGAGCTACCGACATTGTTAAATATTGGACGTAGGTGTTTGAGATTCTAAAGAGTGAAATCATCAACTATCCATAGGACTCTGTTGAAGAAGGGGACAACACTTATACAACTAAACTCAGATGTGTAGCACATTTAGAGTTGCACAAAATAGCGGCATGACCGAGGCTCATGCCTTATAACAACATGATAAGCTGGGATTTGGAGCACGTTGACATCTAGACTAGGAGCATCATCAACCATCAGAAGGTTGCTGCCGTCTCTTTCCGACCTGAACATATGCAAGTAATGTATACAATCTCCCCTAATCCTAAATATACATTCAATGCAACATTCATTCTGAAATTCGAGCAAAAGGAGTGCATCCAATACGCTAGGAATTGTCCCGATATAATCAACTCTTGGTGGGGGCACCGAGAGAGATTTAGAACTGACACTCATGGTATATATGCCACAACATATTTGGATTCTCATATGGTGTATGTAGCCATGATGCTGTGTCTATTGTCCAGGAAGAAGAGCCCCACACACTTCTCAGTGGAATGGGTATCCATCATGCATGAGGTAGCAGAGGGTTTCACTTTCAATTGGGCTAAAATGTTGTCCGATAACTTGGCCAAGGAGATTTATGAATATAAAACAACTAAGTTAAAGGGACAACCGACCCCCTTTTATATGTTGGCATATATCGTGGACGCCATCTGTTTCATAACACCTTTTCCTTTGATGAATTGCAGCTGGACCCCAGCTAAGGCCGAGCCCATTCATTTTTACCATTCCAAACTATGGGAAGAAAAAGACAAAGATTTATTCTATGAAACATGTCACAATGTTGTGGTTCCTATTCATATATCCCTGTATGGTCACCCACCTCCTTGAATTTTAGAAAATATTATGGGAAACCTGGGTAAGCTAGAAGATTGGTTCATTGAGGAGAAATTATCCTCCATTAGGGTATTTGGGTGCTCAGTTCCTCCACATGCTCTCCCACGATTTTTACCAGATCGGCTGGTATGCAGAGAAGTGGCCTACCAAACAGTAACAAGAGGCATCAACAAAGAGCTGAAGGCAACACATAAAAAATTATGGCTGACTTTCCTTTTTTAGGTTGGCATGTTTTCATTACTGGATTTCGGTCACTCCAAAGTGGAGGTTGCGACTTTGGAAGCTATCAAATTGGTTGACATCGAGTTCAAAAGACATGATCCACGTAAGATTGTGGAAAACGACCTAGCCTAGTTCAACATGAAATGATATATGCACGAAAAATCCCTGTATGACGAAATATTCAGGGGAGTTAGATATTATGAGGAGGTACAAGAAAGATTCCAAACCCTGCCCCCAGATCAATAATATGGTTTTATCAGTTTTCAAAAGCACAGGCTGAATATCTTGCCAAAGGTACTACAAGGAGAGAAAATAGCCACTGCCCCTTCTCAGGAATCCAGGTCAATAGGTTCTGAAGTGAGTCACTTTCGTAAACATAAGGTTGAGGAAACCCCAAAGAGCTCAAAGGTATTTACATAGAAATTAGAAGCATCATTGTCAGGCGAGTTAGGCCCCCAGGCAAAATCTCAACTCGAAGCTTTCCTAAAGCAGGGACAAAATGCGCCTCCCTCATCACCAACTACTCCTGCTGGCACCTCAAATACAACATAACAACAACAATATATGGATATTGGTACTCCCATTACATAATTGATACCTCTACAATCTAGGTTCGTAAATCCTAATTCCAAAATTGTTTTTGTAGATGATCTTACTCTCATCTCACCCTAAGAGATGCCTCCTTCATATTTATTTTTTAGTAAAAAATGGAAGGCCATCGTAAAAAGGTAATCACACTAGAAATATGGAGTGATAACTAAGAGGTAGAGAATGATGTATGACGGGAATAATCGAGATGATCCCAAATTCACAAAAGAATTTGCAGGTTCGTTAGGTGCTTTTGCCACTGCCAATCAATGGTCTGCAGACAATTTAACCAAACAACTGTGACAAAAGAGCCTTTTGGTAGAGCACTTGCAAAGTCAAATACATGCCCTGGAGTATACTATCAGGAATGGGATGAGTCAATACTTCGATCTAATCAGAGCTCATGATTGACAACAAATTCAACAGCTTCAGGCCAAACTAAATGAGATCCATCAGAGTTCACAAACCAACAAAGGTATTGTCACTCAACGCGATGAATTGATAGAACAATTGTAGGCTAAATTAGACCTGATCGAAGGCGACTTGATAGACATATCGGACTTCCAAATTCAAGAACTAAAAATAAATGAGAGGTTGGAAGTTGCACAACATGACCTTTTTCTGAAGGTAGATTCCATCCAAAAGTGTTACCAGGAAATAGATCTTTCTTTGAAGGACATTTATTTCAAGGAAAGAGAAGCCCTATCAAATTGTGCTAAGTTTCAGGAAGCCATTATATTGATGTAGAAAGATAACGTCCCTAACTTCCCTCTGCTCTCGCCTTCTGAACAATTAAGAGGTGATATGGCCTTGAAGGTATGGGAAACAAATCTGGAAGAAAGAAAAAGATTTGCTAGAGAAGTAAAAGAGGCTTTCCTAGAAGCGTTGTCATCACTAGACAAAAAGATAATCGAATTTGAGGGAAATAATATCTCATAAGAACTAGGGAAAATTGATATAGAAATGAATCAACATAATTCCAGAAAGAACAAAGAAGAAACTCTGGCAACCATTCAAGAAATGATCCATATTGATCTTCTTAAAATCAATAAATGGTTAGCTAATCCAAGCTTACAGTTCCAGGCCACACCTCAAGAAGTGAAAAGGATCTAAGAAAGGGTACCTCAGGTAGAAAGGAAATTATTCACTTTCGAGGTAAATGAAATGATTGAACCTTCAAGTTTTGTGGTGGAATTATTGGATAGATGCAACCAGTGTATTGACCATAGAAAAAAAATAAAAAATTATATATAGGAGCAGGTAAGAAAATATACACAACCTTTTATCCTTTCACCCTCTCTACCTTCCACTTTCAAACAACCACTTATCACATTCAATCACATTCTAAATCTCCACTTCTCTCCATTTCATTATCATATACTCATCCCATTATCATTCTTTCCACGGACGATTGCTTTTTCCTACACCCGTTATCTATTCCTTGATGAGCCATGCAGAGATATCTGTTGGCCCTTGGTTATGGAAGAAAGCAAAGATCGAGGAAGAAAAGGAAAAAGGACAACTTCAAAGAAGACACAGTGACTATTACTGGGTTGAAATGAGAAAAATAGCAAAAAAGACAGAGTGAAGTCTGAGAAAGAAATCCGTTGGATGAGGATATCAAGGATGACAGGTCAACAAGGAAGAAGGACTGTGGAAAACTCAACAAGCAGAAAAAGCCATCGTTAGATGCTTGGGAGCACTGTGCGAGAAGGAAGGAAAGATAGGCTGGTGAAGCCCTAAAACCGTGGGTTAAGTTGACCTAGGCGTTGAGACACCTAGGGTTTTGGTATCTAGGGTTTTGACACCTAGGTTTCGACCTAAGGATGTCAATGAGTGATTGTAATGTATAAATAAGAACCTATATGAGGGAAGAGGGTTGGTTCGAGTTTGTTGGATCTAGTTGTATTGTTTTGACATGAGTGATTATTGTTGTGAGAGAGATAAGAGTTGAGTACAAGAGCCTTTTGGTATTGTAAGATCTTCAGCTGGGTGTGAAGATCAAGTCCTCCAAATAGGTGCACAGGAAGGGAATATATCGAGATAAGAAGAGAGAAGATCTGCTGGCTAAGAGCGCATATTAGAACTGTATACTTCATCTTAATATATTATAAATCACAGTTCTGTGGACGTAGCCCTAGAGAGAGGGCGGACCATGTATATCTTGTGTCGAGTATGATTGTTGCTCTGTTCTTTGTCATTGATATACTATTATTGCATAGTTGTGTTAGATTAGATCTATAGTTGTGCAAAGTAGATCTAAGTTGATAAGTAATATATGCATGCTGTACTATTCTAGTATTAGATCCACTTAACATTTCCCTTGGTTGTAGACATCTTTGTCCTGTAACCCCCCCATAGTTGTTTCTGGTGAGACTGCATTTGCTTCGTAGGTGTAGCCAAAAGGGCCAGTAGTTAGGGCTTGTTGGTGCACTATTGGATCTGAACCCTAGGTCTGCCCCTGTACCAACAAATGGTTCCATTTCCAGGACAAGAATCTTCTTGAGGGAATGTCAAGGTGGTTTCCATCAAAGACAAAGATTCAAAAGTGGATAGAGGATCAGGAAAAGGACTTCGTTGAAGCCCAGAACAATAACCCTAATCTTAGTACAGAGGATTGGTTGGAGAGACATATTTTTACTGATATACACAAGATATTCTTTGGAGGAATCCATCAGGAGCTATATGAGTGGTTAGCTAGGTTGGCAGATACCCAGTTTGAGGTCAGATCTAGACCTCCTGTAGTTTGGACGTCGACGCTGATCAAGAAGGTCAAGAGAGTTGACAACGTCGTGTCAAGAGTAGTAGATCACTGGTTTGATAGCACCATTGGAGGGTACATCATTGAGTTTGCTGTTGATAGAGTAGAGTCATATAGCCAAGCTAAGAGATATTTCTTCAAGGGACCTAGAGGAAAATTTTTACATTTTTTGAAGTTGAGAATCAAAATGCTATTGCATGAGAAGAACATCTTGAAGATACAATAGATTGATTTGACTTAAAAAGGCTAATGTTCAGGAATTTGGACAGCGACAATGACAAGAGGATGGGCATACACGCAATGGGAGAGTATTAAGAGAAGTCCATCTTGTGAAGCTGTTCAAGAATAACTACAAAGACGAGGGTTTCTATAGTGGAGAAGAGGCAGATCTGACAGATGAAGAGCATCCAGAACCCGCTAGGGAAGAGGAAGAGAAACCTGAAGAACTTCACCGGGAAAAGCCAGAAACCTCAGGAACTGTGCATAATATTGAAGTAAGTACTATTAATCTTCCTGTTGTTTCAACATCATTAAGAAATCAGAGTAATCAGAGTTACCAGACCGTTCATAGTACTATTACTAGTAGTCCACAACATATTCAGACAAGAAACCTAGGAAGATCTATGGAAGATGAGACGAGTCTCCCTATCTTTAGGGGAGATGGATCTGAAGATCTTGATCAACACTGGTTTCTGTGTGAAGCCATATGGAATATTAAAAATGTCACCGACAAAGCTGTTAAAAGAACCCAGTTTAGTACTACCCTTCGAGATCGCGCACTAAGCTGGTACATGAAGCTTGTCCAAGGACTTGCACAACCTAAGCCACTAAATGAAATCAAGAATGTGTTGACTGTAGAGTTCAAGAAACCCAAGTCGGAGTCACAGTGTATTACAAAGCTGAAAGAGATCAAACAGAAGGTAGCCGAGCCTATCTAGGAATTCGACCATAGATTTAAGACCTTAACAGGCCGATTGAATTTTCAGATCCCAGATGAGCATAACAAAGAGTGGTTCATTGTTGCCCTCTTACCACACATCAGAGTTCCTCTGATGCAATAGAATATTGTTTCGCAGGCTGAGGTGTTGGAGATCGCCATGAAGTTAGAATAAACCCCTATGGGAGAATCCATCTCAGGAATGAGTCAGATCTTGAGTCAGCTAACTAGTTTGTCTCTGCAAGTCGAAGATATGAAGAAAGACAAGGGAAAAGATAAAAGAGAAGACATCTAGTGTGTTGGATGCAAGTCAGAAGGCCATGACAAGGAGCATCGCCCCCTATTTCATGAATACTTGGCCTCAGGAACTCCGATCCCTTTGAAGCAAGTCACCTTACCTTGGTGTGAAGTATGCCGAAATAGACATCGCCCTGGTGAGTGCTATTACATGCAAAAATATGTTCAGACACCCACAATTTGTATTGCATGTTCTGTAAGTCCATGGGGAATTATTATAGGGATTGCAGGGCTTATGACCTCATGCATTAAAGGTCAAGAGATATATACAGAATTCAAGGCGAAGTACAACAAGAGGCAAACACTATGAAATACAACTCTCCTGGGAGAGGAAATTTCAACCCTCGCAGTGGATTAAAAGGAGGAGGAGGAGGAGGAGGTATGGTTCGAGGTCGGGGATAGATAATATGCTACAACTGTGAACAACCAGAACACCTTGCACGGGACTTCCAGAACCCTTGCACCACTTGCATCTATTGCAACTCGTTTGAACATATTATAGAAGATTGTCCTATGTTGCTGGCTAAGCTTAAGGAAATACGAGGACCTCAGAATAACCCGTGAGTGCAACTGATATATGATGAACCTCATGGAGAAGACCATAGAGTTGCTATTATAACCAAAGGAGGTGTTGCTATAGGAGAATATAGACTGACCCAAGGAAATACTACAAAGGACTCAAGAATCAGGAAAGCTGCAGAGAAGACCCAAACTTTTGATGCAAAGAAAGAAAGACAAATATTCGAGGAAGCAAGAAAATAGTTCAAAGAAGATCAAGTTTCTTCATCAAAGACATGACCAGAAGTAAGAGAATATGGAATGCCTTAGGCATTTGATCAGTCTACTTCACCAAGAGAAGGAAAAGAGGTAAGCTAGCTCATGGAATTTTTATATACTTTCATTAATTTGATTCATGATGAAAGTGCTGTACAAGAGTTACAAAATTTAATTAGATAGTATGAGCTAGGAAAGATAGACCCCTTACTGAATAGGGAAGTACAACAAATAGGAGAGTATGATATAGACTATGTGGTCCTCGAATTAGGGTCGGAGGTCAATGTCATGATGAAGCAAACTTGGGCACTGATGGGAAAACCTAAGCTGATCTATTCCCCTATCAGGCTCAAGATGGATAATCAACAGGCTGTAAGCCCCTTTGGCAGACTGGAACATGTCCCTGTGGACATCGACGAAGTAAGAAAATTTGCATATTTTGAGGTAATTGAGATAGTTGATGACAACTGTCCTTACCCTATGCTGTTAGGAATTGATTGGGCTTTCAATAATTCCACTATGGTTGATTTAAATAAAATACAAATGACATTTTAAAGATATGGTGTTAGGTTCATTCCACCCTTAGATCCAGATGAAGGCAAGAGATACACAGAGCCCATCAGAGAATAAGACCTTGCATATGATCTAGAAAACATATACAAATTAACAGGCAGACAATAGGATTACATTAATCCCATGGCTGATGGAAACCTACGCTGGCGAAGTGACAATGCATGTTCATCAGACTCAGGAGAAGCACTGGAGAACTGGTAGAATAAAATGTATGAGGTATCTACAAGAAGATGTGCTAGATTAACCAGAGAAGTTCGCTGGATCGACACAACAATAAGTAACTTACCCACCTTTGATGGTCTGAATCCTTTAGAAACCTTCTTGTCGGACTTTGAAGAAAGTGTACCAATGAAACAAATATTGTTGGCAATGGATGAGGCCCTAAAAGAAACCCCAACAAGAGGTGGGGAACACACAAAAGCAATATTACAAACTGGATACAATGTCGTACCTTGATGACAACGTGGTTCTCGACACAAGTAGAAGGCTGTGAAGTTTGGT
Source organism: Picea glauca (assembly GCA_000966675.3). NCBI lineage: Eukaryota > Viridiplantae > Streptophyta > Pinopsida > Pinales > Pinaceae > Picea > Picea glauca. Next base: position 88,098 of record JZKD02S1594691.1, on the reverse strand, counting down.
ACACAAGTCGAAGATTCCCAAAGGACCATGTGCGAAGCTGGAAGGAAGTCTGGAGAAACATTCCTTAAGAACAAAGGGTACAAAAATTAATTAACACATTGGACACGACACCTATCAATTGGTACCTTCAAGCAGAGTTGTGCCTCATCACTATAGATTGGAAATGTATGAATCATAATTTTATAACCAGCTTCTTATTTGAAAGTCAATATTCTTCAGTAGATCAAGCATTACAAATTGTGAGATAGAAAGTATTTGAGGAGGCGTCTAGCCTTCTTTTGGAACAATAAGAGGATGAATGGAATGCACCTCTCCAGAAACTACAAGGCTATTACAACATCAATGCTGATGAAGACGATGATCCGAGGAAGGTGAACATTGTAGAAACCGAAGGCCAGAGAGATGTGGAAGGACCTAGAGTTGAGCTACCATTCATTAGATAGCCCATCAAGATTAAAAAAGTCAATATTGGAACCGAGGAGACACCAAAGCTTGTAAATGTCAGAGATTATTGGGATGCTTCTACCATTAACAAGATCACATAACTACTACATGAGTATCAGGACTTGTTTCCGACCAAGTTCACTGATATGAAGGGCATCAAAGGGCCTATGGGAGAGATGAGGATACCTTTGAAACCATATGAAAAACTAGTCAAACAGAGACCCTACAAACAAAACCCTAAATATAAGGATAAAGTGAAGATTGAGCTCAACAGAATGTTGGAAGCAGGGATTATAGAACCTGTCGAAGAATCAGAGTGGATCAGCCCTATGGTGGTACAAGAAAAAAAGACAGGAGAGATCAGGATCTATGTAGATCTCAGGAATTTGAATGATGCATGTTTGCATGACCCCTTCCCTACACCATTCACCGATGAAGTGTTAGATAATGTGGGAGGCCATGAATTATATTCTTTTACAGATGGATTTTCAGGATACCATCAGATCCAGATTGCCAAGGAAGATCACCACAAGTTCACCTTTGCAAAAGAATGGGGGTCCTACCAGTATACAGTGATGCCATTTGGATTGAGGAATTCCCCAGCCATCTTTTCCAGGGTGGTGGTTGAAGCATTCAAGGAGTTTTTGCATAAATTTCTAGAAGCATATTTTGATGATTGGACTGTTTTTAGCCTATTGAAAAATCATATTGAATATCTAGGATAATGTTGGATAAATGCATACAGTGTCAAATTGCCTTGAATCTGAAGAAATGCATCTCCTTCTCACCATTTGGAGTGCTGTTAGGTCATATTGTATGCAAGAAGGGATTGCTGGTAGATCCCTCTAAAATTTCCATTATAGTACATTTGCCACCTCCTACTTCAGTCAAATAGTTGCACACTGCACTAGGACATACTGGGTATTATAGGAAGTTCATTAAGGGATATGCCCAGATTACAACACCCATGGAGAAGCTTCTGAAGAAAGACTGTTAGTTTAACTGGACAAAAGAATGCTAGCATATCTTTGACACACTAAAACAAAAGATGGTCACTGTGACCATTCTGGTTTTCCCAGATTGGACCAAAGAGTTTCATGCACATGTCGATGCATCTTCTATTGCATTTGGAGCTGTGTTAGCACAACCAGGAAAAAGAGACATTGACCACCCGTTAGCTTTTGCTAGCAAGAAGCTATCAACAATAGAGGTCAACTACACCACTACTGAGTGAGAAGGGTTAGCCATGGTGTATGCACTGTAGAAATTCCGCCACTACTTGTTGGGAGGACACTTTAAAATGTTTACTGACCACTCCACGATGAAATACCTAGTCAACAAGCCAGTGCTGGGGAGGATAATATGCAGATGGATTCTGCTCTTTCAAGAATATGACTTTGAGATCATAGTAAAACCAAGAAGAATGAACAAAGGTCCTGACCACTTGTCGAGGTTGGAACATGGAGAAGAGCCAACTAGTTTGGAGGATACACTGTCGGATGCACAATTACTGTCCATTAGAAATATTGATGACTACTTCACAGAGATAGTCCAGTTCCTGTCAACATGAATGGCCCCTAGCCAATACACAGTTACCCAGAAGAAACAACTAGTAGTGCACGCTGCTGACTTTTCACTTATAGCTGAACAACTATACAATATGAGACCTGATGAGATACTGAGAATAAGTATTCAACAAGATCTTGGAGAAAATGCTGACAAAAAATTGCAGCATGAACAAGGATGACTAGGATTTAAGAGTACCAACAGTACTTTGGGCTTATAGAACCACTTGCAATAAATTAACAATGCAGACCCCCTTCAAGTTGGTGTATGGTCTCGAAGCTGTTGTCCCAATGGAATACCTGGTACCAATCCTAACAATTGCTACCTTTATAGATATGGATGACACTGGCGCTGTTCAATAGAGGCTTGCACAGTTGGTCGAACTCGAAGAAGACAGATTTATTGCAGGATTCCACCAGCAGTTATAGAAAGAAAGAGAGAAGGCCTATCATGACAGACACATCAAGAGGAAGACATTCAAGCAAGGTGATCTAGTATTGGTGTATGATAGTAAGTTCATGAAGCATCCTGAGAAGTTCAGAACACATTGGCTTGGGCCACATGAGATCACCTATGTTACAGAAGGAGGAGCTGCATAGTTGAAGAATTTGAAGGGAGAATGGAAGGAAGGATTAGTGAATGGGAGCTGACTGAAGTTGTATTATGACAACCAAATTCCTCGCAGCTCTAAGTAAAAGCATAAGGAAAAGGGTCTAGGTACCAGGTGCAGTTGAAACTGGGTACCAGACACATAAAAAATAGTTTGCACAGGGAAGGAGAGGAGGCATAGAGCAGAAAGAAACGACTAGACTGCGCAGTCTGAAGTCGAAGTAAAACATAAGAATAAGATCTGAAGTGCCTCAGGATGAGTCACATGTGAGTGTTGGGGGCCTGTTGGCCCTTGGTTACGGAAGCAAGCAAATATCGAGGAAGAAAAGGAAAAATGAGAACTTCGCAGAAGACACATTGACTGTTACTGGGTCGAAGTGAGAAAAAGAGAATAAAAGACAGAGCGAAGTCCAATAAATCAAGCTATTGGATGAGGAGATCGATGATGAAAGGTCAGCAAGGAAGAAGGACCGTGGACAACTCAGCGAGCGAAAAAATCCACCGTTAGATGCTTGGGAGCACCGCGCGAGAAGGAAGAAAAGACAAGATGGCAAAGCCCTGAAAATGTAGACAAGTTGACCTAGGGTTTGAGACACCTAGGGTTTTGGTATCTAGGGTTTTGACACCTAGGTTTCGACCTAAGGATGTTGGTGAGTGATTGTAATCTATAAATAACAACCTATATGAGGGAAGAGGGTTGGTTCGAGTTTGTTGGATCTAGTTGTATTGTTTTGACATGAGTGATTTTTGTTGTGAGAGAGAGAAGAGCTGAGTATGAGAGCCTTCTGGTATTGTAAGATATTCAACTGGGTGCTAAGATCAAGTCCTGCAGCTGGGTGCACAGGAAGGGAAGAGATCAAGAGAAGAAGAGAGAAGATCTGCTGGGTAAGAGCGCAGATCAAAAGTGTATGTTTCATCTTAATATATTATAAAGCACAGTTCTATGGATGTAGCCCTAGAGAGAGGGTGAACCATGTATATCTTGTGTCGAGTATGATTGTTTCTCTGTTCTTTGTCATTGATATACTGTTATTGCATAGCTGTGTTAGATTAGATCTATAGTTGTGCGAAGTAGATCTAAGTTGATAAGTAATATATGCATGCTGTACTATTCTAGTATTAGATCCACTTGACATTTCCCTTGGTTGTAGACATCTTTGTCCTGCAACCCCCCCATGGTGAGACTGCATATTCTTTCCAGGTGTAGCCAAAAGGGCCAGTAGTTAGGGCTTGTTGGTGCACTATTGGAGTTGAACCCTGGGTCTGCCCCTGTGCCAACAATATCCATCCGATTATGCTTCTCCCTCTATCTCGACTCCGATTTATTGCATTATTGAATATAGATGGGAGGGAAGATGGCAACAAACTAAAATGACCAAGACAGTATGCCAAATATTTAAGTTGGCTTATATGACATCTGTGTTCATCCTAAAGGAGTAAGGAAATGAGGCATTTCTGCTAGCAGATGAAGAGACAGAGGAGAATGCCATCGAAGCTCATCGAGTTGTTACACTCTGTCGTCTTATTCAAATATATGCTATTTTATTTAAATATTGTAAGAAGTCCAACCATTTTGAGTTGTGACAGATTTTGTATAAGTACATAGATTCAAGATCTATTCAAGGCTGCTTCTTGCCGGATGTAATAGAGAAAAATCTCCTTTTTGAGTATTAATACAAGTGCATACAAAGATTCTAATTTTCATTCAATTTGAGTTGTTTGTTTCTTCTCTATTTCCATATCTCCAAATTTCCTTATGTAATTCCTTGATAAGTGATTGATTGCAATTTAGTATTACAACTACTACAATTGTGTTATATCAACAATTCATTGAGTAAGCAATTTTTTCCTCTGTATTTACTGTGAGTAAAACAAGACCTGCAAGCTGTGTGAATTATTGTACTTTATATCCTTTTCAAGGGTGCGCTCCCTACTTTTCTTCCACTACAAACAAGGTGAGATTCATCTGCAATTGATGCCTAGATTTGTTTAATAGTTTTTTATTCTTCCTCCACACCATTTGATATTATAATTGTGACTCAGACAACGAAATACAACCTATGTAATGTCCTATTATTAATTTCATTTAAGGATCACTTCTTATATAACTGAAGGTAGGAAAAACATTATTTTAAAAAACATTATCTTTAAAAATTCTCAATGCCTGATATTACTCTTTGAGCCTTAAGTTTAATCTCAGGAACAACAAGTTTGGTGACCATTCTCTAAAAAGGGAGAGTGTGTGCAACCCTCATGTTTCGAAGGGAATGAAAAAACAAATTTTGTTTCTGTGTACAAGAATTGCTGGGCAAGTTTTTTCCTAATCAAGCTAATAAACAAAGCTGTAGAAATATAAAGTGATTGAGTGAGAAATCACAACAACCTCCCTTGCTTGGTGGATAGGAAACTATTCTTATAGAATTTTTGTGGGAGGGGGAGAGTGGCCTCTGTCCTTGACTGTTGCTGGACAAAAGGAATAATTCTAGGTGTAATGGTTAAGACTGATCTTGACCTAAAGATACTCTGGATTTCTAAACTAGGATACTTAGTAAGTAACATAACTCAAAATTGCATTTGGGATTTAAGGGAGTATTCCAAATGTTATTAGACATTAAAAACTTATTATAATTAAGGTAAAATGGTTGATTAAATTTTAATCCTGAATGTGGTAAAGGAAGTGTTGGGGCACTTCTAGAAGCCCAATGGGTCAGATTGACATTCAGTGGTGGATGGTAGCCATATAGATATAGTTGGAAGCTAGATTGGATGCCCTGTTACCTTGGGCATGGTTTTAATTTCCCATATTGTATTTATAAGTTGGGGAATGATCTATGGAAATTAAGGCAAGAGTGTTTGCTTGCTATCTGTTATTGTACATAAGAGAGAAAAGTAACCTTTGTTGGTTATTATGAAGAGAGGGCAACATCAGTATGAGTTATGACTGTGAGATTAGTCATGTAAGTGACCATAATATTTAACTAAAGAAAACTAATGATAAAACTAAATTATCAAGGTGAATAAAGAGGTGCAAGAGATGCACCTGCATATACACAAATATGTGCATACATACTTATGAGAATAATATGACTGCAAGATATCGGCTGAGAGGGAATCTCAATGTTGAGTGTTCCTATGAGACTTATCATAAGAATGATTTGAATATCCTTGGGAGAAGCATATAGAAGTCTGATATGTCCATGTGTGTAAATGACATGGAAAAAGGTGCAAGCAATGAGCTTGCATGATGAACGTCTGGACTATGTGTGTTTATGCTTGAGTGCATGGATTTAATGCATTATGAAGCTTCTTGATATGAAGCTTGATAGTAATACCAGTTAGGTATGAATTATATTAAATGTGAAAGTGATGCACATGCATGATGCAAGAGTATAGGTACACTAAAGGCGCTAGGTGACTGCCTAAATGAGTGAAATGAGAGACAAGCATTACACTTCCCAAAATTGAATGAATACCATGGTTGCATGATTGACTCTGCTTTGAAGAGTCATAGAATTTTTGTTTGAGTGATAACTTGAGGTGGATGTATTCCATTCCCTCAGGAAAGACTAATATAAATAGATGAGAGAATAAATGAGTGAGGATGCTCTGTTGTCATGATAAGAGGCAAATGATTCTGCCTTTGAGGGTCACATGAGAATGATTTTGACAATCATGAGTTGACTAATTTTAAAGTAGATATGTATCTAGGCTGTGAAATATACCCATGATAACTACACACAGGTTTATGATTATGCATATGGTTAAGAACACCATGGATGTAAGTTAACAAAACCAGAATATGTGTGGATACGTAATTGGAACACATGACAAAGATGCATGTTTATATTCTTTATGAAATATTTGGTACCCAACTAAAGCCAACTCAAGTTGAGGCTATCACATATAGTGAAGGATATGAAATACATAAGTTGCATGCTGAAGGAGTTCCCTATGGAGGAATTGTGTGAAGACTCTGTCAGGAGAACAGAGTCACAACCTTGTTGTCTGTTGAGAATTAAGCAACGAGATACAAGATTGTATATATATATATATATATATATATATATATATATATATATAAGAATCCTGGATTACATTTGAAAAACATCATGTAATGAATATAAGACTAATAATGAATCTTGACCATTCTAATAATTGAATGGTAATGTGTAGGATGCACAGGTTCATGATTCATTATGGGAAAAATAATTTGCTATTAAAGCATGCTGATGTATCCTAAGAGTTAGGATGAGCCTAACCGAGACTGCTCAAGAAAAGAGCAAAAATATCACAATAAGAATTAGATTGCATAAGTAAAGGGGGAGAAAATGAGGAACACTTTTCTCACCCTAAGAACCCTGAATTGTTTAACAGAGCTGTAGGATTAAAAGAGAAGTTGTGGAAACCAGTACAACTGGTAAAAAGGAAAATAAACCCCTTGAGTATGAATAAGTGAATAGATGAGTATGTTTGACTAAATAGGCTTGGTTGAAGCCATGATTAAGGAAAGACAGTGAGGCCTTAGAGATAACTCAACTTGGCTGAAAATCCCCGGGCGAGGTAGAAAGAATTGGAAGAAGGGGAGAGCCCTCAATTATTTTCTTACTGAGTATTATGTTTTCTCTGGGTTGAGAAAGCTGGTATGCTGATGAAAGTAAAAGGTTTTGACACCATAGTGATGATGGTTTTATTGCTGTAGAAACAATCGAGACTTGTGTGTTACACTCATGGAAACATTTGAGGATAACGTGATGAAGTGCATAAAGATATGATAGGACATTTTGAATAGGTTTTATGGATTTGAATGTTATAATATATGCATTTTGTTTAATATTACAACTAATGTAATTGTGACTATGATGATGCATGCTATGTATAGAAAGGAATTGAATCTATTGAGGAAGACAGTTGCCAATGATAGGAAACCTCAAGTAGAGGATGACCATGAGAAATATGCGGTTGAAATATTGTTGACAGGGATGTAAAATTCCCCATAAAGCATTGCTGATGAGGTAGAAATCATAAAGAGGGTGCTAGCAGCCAAGAACCGGTATACAAATGTTCATTCCTATGTGGCACAAGGTATGAAGGGATTTGGTAAGAACCCCTTCTGAAATATTTTATTGTCTTAATGTTATGCATGAACTTTTGAAAAGCAGTTGTATGCCTTGGATACCCAAGTAGGGTATGATTCAGGAAGTTGAACCTGAATGATGGAGGTGTGAGCCTCTGGTAGTAAAAAAAAAACTGTTTTTAATCCTTGGAAGAATTCATGAAATGATATGTCATGAATGCATTGACCAATCAATAAATTATTAAAGGCATTCATGTGAAACCTTGAGTTTCATGAATGACGATTTAAGGCTGTGATCGATTCAGAGAAGAAAATATGGTTCTGCTAAAATAATAATTATGGATAGAGAAACCATATGATAATAAGTTGGTTGAATTCCAACACACCTTGGTGAGAGTGCCTAACTTGAAAAGTGATAATATGAAATCAATACAAGGGCACATTATGTGTGAATGTGGCCATGGACATTGGCACATTGATTAAATTCACTTAATGTTGAATTGCATATGGAAAGGTTGATATACTGAATTGATGCATGTGTAAGGAATGAAATTTCCTTTTTCTTTATATCCTCGAATAGATAAAAGTGATTTGATTGTTAACTTGCACAATTTAAGAGTTGTTTGTGATGACGTTATAAAGGTGCAGTGAAAATATATGTGCATGGGAAACTAACAATTTGTTTAGCTGATTGAAGTTGAAACTGCAGGAAGAAAATGGTCTTGGATATGGAAGTGTTGTAAGCCCATAAGGAAGACCAAAATTGCATGCAGAGCCAAATTACTATGGGAAGGAAATTCCCATAATTGGTGAATGTGGTTCCGTGCGAAACATATATGAAAATAAACGAGGAAATTGGAAAATATATGGGTGACAAATTTGCAATAAAATTATGAAATTTAGAATTTATGATGATGTCTCATGAATTTTTGTATACCTGTGATAAAGGTGAGAAGAAAATATTTGTCCAGAAAGGACAGATGAAGGCTGTCAAGCTGAAAAGAACGAAGAGGCCACTATTGAGACATGAGAACCCCGTGGTAAGTCATGATCGCCTGGAATATGTTGTATTGAGGTAACACAAGCCGGATGGATGCCTCGACAGAGAAATTCTAAGGGACACCTCGACTGTAAGGATCAATGAAGTCTTTGGAATTCTTCCCGTGCAAGAAATCCTTGGCAAGGCAAGATGGATCACTCAAGGAGTTGTCTAACAGAGAAGGGGATGCCTGAGCCAGGGACTGGAGGGTGAGTGACCGCAAGGAAGAGGAGACTCTAATAGTTATTGTAAACTATTGATTGGGATCATGCACACAATGGGTATGTCCTGGAAAAAATAGTTAGCCTAGATAACAAGACAACCACGTGTATGCAAACCCATGAACTGCACATATACAACATAAGCAGAAAAAGACAAATAAGGGATATTCAAGGTGGCTTGACAACAAGGTTTGTTTAAGGTTTATTAAAAATAAGTTGAGAGCTTTGCAATTGGATGAGAATTGTGACAACAGAGGTAAGAGGGATAGTTGGCAGCATGGACCACTAGTTCGCAATGCTTAGGAGAAGAAATGGTAAAAACAAATCCTTTACTGTCCTTGAAGAGATCTTAAAATGTTTATGGAGTAACTAGAGGTTGAGGCTTGAAAATTTATATGCTTGATATTGGACAAATCCACCTGCAGTTGGTCTAACCTCCAACTCGGTTTTCTCTAGCCAATTCATAGCAATTTCCGTGGCGCCTGTCTGAAAACACCAGTTTTTGCAGCGCCGAGCTAGGAGCAATTTGAAATCTTGGAAAAACAGTTAGAAAATCTTTAAATGATGAAATCCCAGGTTATTTCCTTAAAATAATAAGTGTTGAAAAAAAGGAGATCAGATGAAAAATCATCATAAGTGCAATTATGGTGATGAAAGAAAAGTTTATTTGAGATGCATTGTGAATTGTCTAATGAGATGACAACGTACAAAAAGAACCTGATTTGACCTTCTAATGGGTAGAGGGACAAAGTGGAGGGGTTTTAGTACATCATGGAAGTGGTGACATGTCAGGGTGGTGGTGGAGGCATAAGGATGATAGCTTGTTTAATCTTGTCATAAAGATGAAGATATAACCCAAGGATTTGGGCCAACATCAACACTAACTTTATTTGTGCTAAAACCTAAAAGACTATAAGGAAGAGGACAAAAGTAAAAACTAAACAACACTAATGATAAAAATAAAAATCCTAAGGATGAATTGACCCAATCAATTCCATCTGATAACATTGACTCCACAAGGGATGGCATGCTCCTTGTGAGCTACCAAGAACAAGCAACTTCAATGTTTTATCCTAGGGCTATGGGGTCATTTATTCAATAGAAAGTAAAACAAAAATGATATTTACAATGGAAGGGAAAGCCACTCATGGCTTAAGAAAAATACTTCTATAGAAAATTCCCATTAACTGGGCCACCGAAAACTTCAGAGTCTTCCAAGTTCTGCAATTTATAAGTATTATTTTGAAAAAATTTAGAAATATTGAAAGGACCAATCCACAAGGCTTCTAATTTAACATGTTTTCCTTTGTATTTCCTTGGTGCATCCCACTTGATCACCATATCTTCCAGCTGGAAATATTCTTTGTTTACCTTCTTATCAAAATCTTGCTTGATCTTCTGCTGATAGATCTGTGCTTTATCAAGGAGCTACTCCCTGGTCTGTTGTACTTTGACTAGATGATGCATCCTTATGACCATATCATCTAATTCTCCTTGTTGATCCTGAAGAAAAGTTTCCATAGGCAATGCAAGATGAGTAGGAAAAATAGCTTCAATCCCATAAACAAGATGAAAAGGGGAAATACCAAGTGATCTCTTTGTAGTGACTCTATCAACCCATAAATAAAATTTCATCTTTGATTCCCATGATTTCTTGTTGTCCTCCAGTAACTTCTTGATGATATTTACAAGGCTCTTATTATAAGATTCTTCTAAACCATTGCCTTGGGGTTAATAAGGGGTAGAATGAACTAATTGAATCCCATACTTCTCACAAAACTTCACCAATGGTTCAACTTTGAAAGATGCAACATTATCAATAACAATATTTCTTGGAAAACCAAATCTTGACATAATATCTTCAAGAAAACCAATGATTACCATGTGTGAGGCACTCCTTGTAGGAATGGATTCTATCCTCTTGGTGAAATAGTTAGCTACAGTCAAAATACACCGATGTTGACCACTTGAAGCTGGATGAATTTACTCAATGAAGTCAAATCCCCATTGCTGGAAAGGACCAGAAACCACCATAGGATTCAAAGGAAAATATTTCAGTTGTTGCTTTCCTGAAAACTTATGACATTTATCATAGGCCCTAATATTTGCACAAACATTAGTAAAAAGGCTAGCCCAAAAATACCCAGCTCTCAGGATCTTATATGTTGTGGTTCTCCAAAAATGATGACCCCCATGCAAGATGTCATGAAAATCAGTCATGGTGTTTTGAGCCTCCTGTGGATCTAGACATCTCAAGAGAACCCCTAGAGGATATTTCCAATACAGTATGTGATCAATGAGACAATATCTGAGTGCCTTTAGTTTCAAAGCTCTCACATTGTTATTCTCCAAACCATCAGGAGGCTACAACTTTTGCAGAAAATAAATAGTGTCTTTGTACCAAGTGCATTCTTCCGAGCTGAGACTGATATGTGAGATTTTAACATAGATATCAATTTGCTTATTTTCATAGTTTAGATTCATGAAATTAACCCCTAGTGCTTTGCAATTTGATTCAACCAACAATGTAGCTAAACCTTTCCCTTTTACTAACTTAGTAGGCTTCATTTCAAGGTCAAACTCTAGAATTTTGGAAATCCACTTGCTCCTCTTTCCATCTATGTCAGGATGGCTAAGTATTTCCTTCACAGAGGCTGATGGTACATATGCAATAATCTTGGAATGCTGAATTTATACCCTGAAGGATTTAAGGGATTTAACCAAAGCATAAGCCTGATTTTCCATAATATCATACCTCATCTTTGCATCCCCTAATGCCCTGCTGAAAAAGGAAATAGGCCGCTCCATCCCATCTTTGTTTTTCTGAAGAAGGACAACGACCAATGTGTCATGTGAGGAAAAATAAAATATCATAAATTCCTTTGAATAATCAGGGTTGATGAGAACAGGTGCTTCGGTCAATGCTTGTTTGATTTGATCAAAATAATTCCGAGCTTCAACAATCCATTTCAACTCATTTCCCTTTCTAAGCATAGATGTGATGTACTTAACCAATTCAACAAAGTTAGAGATTAATCTTATCAAAAAATTTAATTTACCCAAGAAAGTATGGATCTCCTTCTTGGATCTAGGAAGAGACAGAGTTTGGATGGCCTCTACTCTACTTGGATCAATCCTTACCCCTTTTGCTGATACAATGTGTCCCAACAACTTGCCTTCTTTCATAGCAAACAAAGACTTCTTAGGATTGAGAGACAACGCAAAATTTCTACACTTTAGGATTTTTTTTTTCAAATGATGATAATGTTCCTTATCATATCTTGAGAACACTGTAAATTCATCCAGATAGATGACCATGATTTTTCCCTTCTCCCCAATGAAGGGAATATCCATTGCTCGCTGGAAGGTTGCTCCTGCATTCATTAGACCAAAGGGAATTTTAACATAAATGAATGTTCCCAAAGGAGTAGTGAAAGCTGTTTTCTCTCTATCTTCAGGTAGGAAAAATATCTAAATTTAGCCTGAGAAGCCATCAATCATAGACATCCTTGCTGAACCAGTCACTCTCTGCAAAATATGTTCCATCTTAGGCAAGGGATAGTTATCTTTCTTGGAACTTCTGTTAAGATTTCTGAAATCAACACAAAGTTTGATTTCACCATTCTTTTTCCTCACAGGGACTAGGTTGGCCACGCACTCATAGTACCTTAAAGGTATGATGATCTTAGCATCAATCAACTTCTTGACTTCCTTTTCCATAATAGGCAACAACATGGGATTTATCTGTCTAATTTTTTTCTTAAATGGCTTGGTCTCATATTTCAAAGGGATTTTATGTTCAATGATGCTTGTATCATATGTTTTTAAATATTCATATTTCCAAGCAAATACATCAACAAACTCCTTTAACAACTTCACTTACTTAGCCCTTTTCTCCTTTGATAAAATGCTAGACAATTTGACATACTTGGGATTTTCCTCTGTACCTAAGTTACATTCTGTCACATCAACTTCTTCATTTGAACCTTTAGCCTTCACAACAACAACATGTCAAATAATCTGTCCAAATGGACCAATCCTTTTGGAATATGGTTATTGGGTAGTTGGACAATCTTGTGGTCTGCAATTTTATTGAGGAAAATATCAGCATGAGGGATTTTTGTATCGTCATGATATTGATCAATGTGAAGAGAAGAAATATCTTCCACTGTTTCTAGAAATATCTTAATCTCAAGATAATCCTCAAATACCTTCCAATGTTTGACATTGTCAGGTATAGAGGGTCTATACATTACTTCCACATCATATTTGATCTTTGGGGGAAAAGGGATTTTAAAGTTACTCGCAGAAACAACCAAAGAATGTGCCATAGCATTTTCTTCTCTTGGATAAAAAGAGATGTTAAAAGCTAAGAAAAAATTATCAATAAGATCCCAAACTTCATTTCTGTAAGTCCTTAACCTGGGGTGTTCTTATTGATACATATTTTTAACTTGATGCACAATTAGTTCAACATCCCCAAACACTGCTAACTCCTCAATCTTCATATCTTTAGTAGACCTCAAACCCAAGACAAGAGCCTCATACTCTGCTACATTATTTGTAGTTTCAAATTCTGGTTTATAAGACAAGGATATGATTTCTTGAGTTGGGGAGATAAAAAATACTCCACCACCATCACTTTCTTTAGAAAAGGCCCCATCAAAAAACATCTTCCAAACTGGGGTATTTTGAGGAGCTGTCTCACAAGTTTTAATAGGTTGTTTTCTGATTTCAATAGGTGATTGAGGAGCATCAGTGAGTTGTAATATACTAGATCCTAGATCAGTGTCAACTACAAAAATTGGATGGTTTGTAGGATTAGCTTCATCACTGTTGATGTAATTTAGTCGTGCTTCCCTATAAATCCTTCTGTGCTCTCCTCCAAATACAAGAATAGTGGCATATGAAAGGTCCATCTGTAAATTTCCCCCTAGTATCTTGATCCAAGATATTGACAATAACATCCCAAACTTAGGGGGGGACATCAACCACCACAATATCCATGACCACACTCTTCATGGGAAATTGAAACAAGGTAACACCAGGTCTTTGATCACTCCAAGGCATTTCACTTTTCTGGAGTCAAATGAGTATAGGTCATGACATGTTTTAGTAATTTCCAGACCAAGCTTATCCATGACAGTTTTAGGCATAAGGTTATGAGATGCACCCGAGCCCATCAAGAAGTTGTGCATAAATTTACCATGAATATTCAATGATGTGTAAAATGGAGGAGAAGAGTCATCCCTATATTCTATCAAAGGTCCCAATATGACTACTGCTTTTTCATCTTGTAGGTTCACTGAGTCTGTGGAATTGGAGGAAGATTCATGTTGCATCATCTTGGAAAGATGCCTTTTGAAATTTTCATTTTTAATCAGTACTAAAAATGGTATTGGAATATTTATCTTTTGAATTTCATTCTCAAAACATAAAGAAGAGGGATATTTCAGAATCTCCTTAATTTCTGGAACAAGGATCTTAATCACTGTTTGATGGTTTTGTTCCTCTTTTATTTGCTTCTAGAAACCACAACCTTAGCATAATTTTCTGTTTTGTTGGGATGATCTGATGTACTAGGCTTCCCTTCCTTCTTTTTTGACCTTAAGTTGTATTTATTTTGGTTGTCATTAGATTTTTCCCCTTTACTCAATTAATTCAATTGACTCTCCATAAGAGGCTCCTCATATGAAGACTGATTTATATGAGGGGATGGGGAGGTATCACCTACACAATGAATTTATGGATCTATTTGTTAAGAACCAAACATCAATATAGCAAAGAAAAACCTCAGGAAAAGTACTCAACGTCTTGAAAAAGAGATAATTTCAGATAATAAGCCTCTTCGAGGGGGCAACCTCCTTTTACCCCACTTAAATGTTCAAGTACAAGATGA
>JZKD02S1594691.1:52500-64879 GCA_000966675.3 Picea glauca | reverse complement strand
TCCCAGGATAAATGTTGTGTCTATTGTGGATGTGTATTTCTCAGTGATCTTGTTCTTATTATGCTCTTATATTATGAAATGCAAAGAACTATAATAATGGCATAAACATTAACATAAACCATTTCCTAGCCTCACCAACAAGCCTTTGTACAAAAAATTTCATCCAAACATCCTCATTTTCAATATTAAGATTGTCAGCATAGCTATAAAATACTGCAAGGTGTTCCTCTGTAGTTATGTCCTCTTCCTCTGTATACTTGGGCATGTACTTAATATAGTCTCCAATTGGGAGAGAATTCATAGGATGAGGCAACACATGAGGGGAATACCTAACAACCACTATGGCATCCATCCTATTTCTAGGAAGGTTAGCACCTACCATTGGATTATGAAGAAGAGGATTATAAATTCTAGGAGAATAAGGAGGAGACTAGGTATTTTTTGGTACAACTGCAATCTTGATGATGTGTATATTGGGAGGAATATAGGATGGATAAGTTTCATTTTTAAGCAAGAGAGGCTGAGTCTTGGAAGAATATGGTGGAAATTCCAAGGGAACTAAGGTTTCTTCTTCTTTTGTCACAACAATTTTAAGAGAGGGAGGAGAAGGAGAACCTAGGGTAGGAAAATCCTCTAATATCTCTAGTCTAAACCAACTTACAACAACAGGTGAGGAAAGAAGATTAAAACTTTCTTCTTTAAATTTGGCATAAAAAGAGGAATATTCCACAGGAAAATCTTCAAGATTTAAATTTCTAGGAATTTCAACAGAGGGTAAATGAGGAGAACTAGATAGAACTACTGGTGTTTTAAAAGTGGAATCAGGAAAATAAACAGTAGTACTTGGAACAAAAATTGAAAATCCTTCTTGAGAATATTTTCCTTTCTTGATGATCTTCTCTGTGTCAGCTTCAGGTGTAGCCAGAGGTAGAGCTCGTGTGTCTTCCTTTAAGAGCCACAACTGAAACAGTGGAGTCGCTAGGTGCAAACTGCAGTCTTCAATGTACTGATTACTATGAAACCTCATAATCAATATTTCTTTGTCGTTCAATCCCAGGGAAATGTTTTCAATCCGTTCCCTGACAACGACACCAAAAATGTTAGCACTGAAAGTTACACTTTGACTGCTAAAGTGCAATCTCAGTAACCACCAATAGGTTTATGAGATAAGTCTTAAAATGTGGTGTCAAATAGATAAAACTCAGTTCAAAAATGTCAAAAAATAGGAAATTTTAGATGAAATGCATCAACAAAAGAGGTATTGTTTAACTTAGATCAGGGTTTTGAGGATTAGTGTGGATAGAAGGAAGAATTAGTAAGAAAAATGAAGTGAGTCTACCACTAGCATCAGGATTTACCAATAGACAAAGGAGAGAAAATATTTAGAAACAAAAGCTTCTTAAATCCAAGAATAAAACTATGAGAAAGTTATAAATGCATCACGAAAGTTATAACTTGATCCAAAAACGAAGGTATTACTGATAAATTGCAAGTTAGTTTAATGTACTTTTTGCATCGGATCATTAAGAATGCAAAATACATAAACTTGTTATCTTGTTTGCGAAATATCAAATGTGACTTTTACTTGATTCTTATTAATGAATAAAGAGATCATCCATTAATATCCATGCTGCAAATGAAGAGAAAAGAACAACAAAACAAAAAGAGAAAAAAGAGACAAGAGGTTGATAATGGAGTTCACCAATTGTTAGCTACGTCTCTGGGTCCGCTTCCAAGTGGAGGACCTCTTTATTTCTCTTTAAAATGCTCAAAGTTCTCTTACAGTGCTCTTTGCTGTTACATTACATGCTTCATGTTTGATATGAAAGACCTCCTTACTCAGATTCATGCATGCACCATCAAAATCTTCTCAACAACATGAGAAAAACGCCTCTCAAAACATGAGAAAAGGCCAAAATTTACAAACTGCTCCTTCAAAACCCTGCATCAAAAAGTCTCCTACAAGCTTCAAAAATCCTAGTTTATATAGATTTCAAAGCTCAGATGAGGAATCCCAACTTCCCTCAAGATCTGGCCTCTTTTTGGGATCAAATCCCCCTTCAAATGGCCTCAAAATCCTCAAAAAACCAATTTCTGGGCTAAATATCAGTCAAAATCAATTAAAAATTACATAAACAGGCTTAAAAACCCACTTTTAACTTTAGGATACGGTTAATCCCCCAAAGGATGGGCGCGCGCCCCCAAACAGGGTCACATAACACCATAAAACCAGGGGCTGGGGGCCCCGACCCCCTTCCGCCCACATAGTAATATATTGCATTTTAAATAAAATTAAATGCATATTGTTTAATAAGAGACATGTGGGGCATGTTGGTGTTAGTGATCTCCTTAAGGCACTTGGCTTGGTGGGTGGTCTTGGGTTCAAAACCCATGGACCCCCAAACATTTTTAACACTTTCCATTCAACCCTGACCGGGTGCCACGTGGAAACCCATGTTTGGGCCACGTGACACTTCTTCATTTGCCAACAAAGTGCCACATGTCAACCTCTAAGTGGATCTGCCATCCACATCTTCCAAGTCAACTGCTGCCACATGTCACACTGCCATTGGTCCAAGTCTGCATCATTAGGTGTCGTTGGTGATGTCATGCTGTCGTCATGCTGACGTCAGCATTGAATTTTTGTCAGTCCTTTGACTTTTTAGCGGTTTGAGAAAACAATCAGAGTACGATAACTCTCGCATACAATGTCTGTTTGAGAAAGTAAATATACTTCTGGAATCAGCGCAACGAGCCGATCACAATGGAATTAGTTTCATCCAATTATGAGAACTTTGATTTTTGAGCATTTTCTGAGCCTGGGGAGCCTCCTAGATCATTCCTCCCCACTTTGGAATCTTTTGGACCACCAAAAGTATGATTTTACTCAGGTAATAAGTGAGGGTACTGCCTCCCCACTTTGTCCTGTATCATCCATCCTCTCTGCTGGGATAATGATCACCTGATTAATCATAACAAACATGAAAACTGAGATAGCATTGTTTATCAAAGTAATCATTTCATTTATCACAAAATCATCTACATTATTTGTCGCACATTGCAGCCATACACCACTGAACAACAAACTAATCAACAATACTGAGTATGCAAATGAAAATGACAAAAAATGCTTCCCCTTTTGAACATGAACATTAATCAAATTATGCGACTGAACCTCATGCTGTACCTCTGGTGACACTTCATGACTATTTGAAACATATGGAATCATCTCATGTTTAGCATCACTAACTTCATGTTTTGTTACATACATAAGTGTTAAACTTTTGCTTGCATTTACCATTCTTTTTAACTACCCTGTAACTGCAAAAGACCTGTCAGTTTTCATGCAATGAGCATGAACAATGTACTCCTTCCCATCTTTCTTGAAGAAATATTTATTATCCTCCCTGTAGAATATGGTTTTTCTATCATAAAGGTATGGGCTTCCCAAGACAATCTCACATATGTCCAGTGGCACTATATCAAGCTCTACTTCATCAACATAATTAGAAGTGATTGTAAACTTGATTTTACATTGCTTGGTTACTTGTAAATTGTTATAACCACATATCCATCCCAATGGATATGGTTTAGGATGTGACTTAGTTTCAAGTCCCAAGTTATTTACAATGTCTTCAATGATTATCTTGGCTTGTGATCCATTGTCTACAAGAGTATCAACTTTAACATTATGTGTTATAACCCTTATGTGGAAAAGTTCACTCCTTTTATACTCATCATTTACATCAACTGAACTAGAAGAGCTAGAACTTGCAACAAAATTTATACCTCAGATTCTCATAGCTACAACATGTGTCTCATCACCATAATCTGATACAAGATCCACTTGAACTGTCGCAACTGTGGTATTCTTCCTTCCATGGTTGTCAAACTTCTTTGGCTTCATGTTAGGATGCAAGACCCAACAACGATCTTCATCATGGCCTACTTTCTTGCAATGCTTGCAAGTAGGCTTCTCCTTTCTTTCTGTGTCTATCTTCTTCTCTTTCCTTTTCCCTGCATCCTTTCTTTGCCAAGTATATGTAGAAACACTATCACCAACATTCCCTTTACTTGATTCAATGTGAATGGCTTGTACACATACTTCATCAAAGTTAGAAGGATTATACATAAGAATAGTGTGCTTAAGATAAGAATGTAAACCACCGATATATTTTAGGAGTGTCTCTTGTGTATATAATGGAATACCCAAATTTAAATCTTTCTTACGAAATATATGAGTATATTATTGTACACTTTGACCTTTTGATTGCCTTAAACATTGCCAATTCATCATTTCTTGTTGCATTTAGGCTAAAGGGTAAAACTGTTGTTTTAATGCAATAAAAAAATCATTCCAGGAAGAGATTGTTTTACCACTTTTCTTAAGATCATCTCTAGTTTTTCTTTCCCACCATATGAGAGCTGTGCCTCCCAATTTGAGACTTGCTAGTTGGATCTTAGTTTCATCATCAACAATCTTTTGTATCCTGCAATAGACTTCTAATTGTCTCACCCAATTATCTAGCTTTTCTACATCTAATTCACCATCATAAGTGGGTAATTGAAACTTTACATCTAACTTTAATAACGACATATAAGAAGAATTATGAGGTTTTTGCTCATCCTTGGAGGAATGTACACTTGCTTCATTATTAGATGATGAGGATGAAGGAGAAGAAGGTTCCAAAGGTCCATCACCTCCAACTCCTCCTTCTACTCTTACCGAAGATTCACCTTCTTCATTGCCTCGAAGCCTTCATTGACCTCTTTCATGATAAATATCCTCTACCATGGTTTGCATCAATTTAAAGGCCTTGAAGAAATCATCTTCAGATTTGAAGGGACCCAATTTCCGTGGCAAAAACATCTCTTGCTTATGCGGTCGCCTTTGAATCTCCGTGTCAAGAGCTTCAAGTTGGCCTTCTCATCTCTTGAGTTTTGCTCTCGTGAGCATCCAATGCTTGTAATTCCTATCAAAACTTCACAACCAAATGATCTGATACCATAAACTTGATCCAAAAACGAAGGTATTACTGATAAATTGCAAGTTAGTTTAATGTACTTTTTGCATCGGATTGTTAAGAATGCGAAATACATAAACTTGTTATCTTGTTTGCGGAATATCAAATGCGAATTTTAATTGATTCTTATTAATGAATAAAGAGATCATCCATTAATATCCATGCTGCAAATTAAGAGAATAGAACAACAAAACAGAAAGAGAAAAAGAGACAAGAGGTTGATAACAAAGTTCACCAATCATTGGCTATGTCTCCGGGTCCGCTTCCAAGTGGAGGACCTCTTTATTGCTCTTTAAAATCCTCAAAGTTCTCTTACAATGCTCTTTGATGTTACATTACATGCTTCAAGTCTTCTATGAAAGACCTCCTTTCTCAGATTCATGCATGCACCATCAAAATCCTCTCAACAACATGAGAAAAACGCCTCTCAAAACATGAGAAAAGGCCAAAATTTACAAACTGCTCCTTCAAAACCTTGCATCAAAAAGTCTCCTACAAGCTTCAAAAATCTTGGTTTATATAGATTTCAAGGCTCATATGAAGAATCCCAAATTCCCTCAAGATCTGGCCTCTTTCTGGGATCAAATCCCCCTTCAAATGGCCTCAAAATCCTCAAAAAACCAATTTCTGGGCTAAATATCAGTCATAATCAATTAAAAATTACATAAGCAGGCTTAAAAACCCACTTTTAACTTTAGGATAAGGTTAAGCCCCCAAAGGATGGGTGCGCGCCCCCAAATAGGGTCACATAACACCATAAAACCATGGGCTGAGGCTTATCCCCAACCCCCTTCTGCCTACATAGTAATATATTGCAATTTAAATAAAATTAAATGCATATTGTTTAATAAGAGACATGTGGGGTGCGTTGGTTTTAGTGCTCTCCTTAAGGTGCTTGGCTTGGTGGGTGCTCTTGGGTTCAAAACCCATGGACCCCAAATATTTTTAACACTTTCCATTCGACCCTGACTGGGTGCCATGTGGCAGCCCATGTTTGGGCCACGTGGCACTTCTTCATTTGCCAACAAAGTGCCACATGTCAACCTCTGAGTGGATCTGCCATCCACATCTGCCCAGTCAACTGCCCAAATGTCACACTTCCATTGGTCCAAGTCTGCATCATGAGGTGTCGTTGGTAATGTCATGCTCTCGTCATGCTGACGTCAACATTGACTTTTTATCAGTCCTTTGACTTTTTAGCTGTTTGAGAAAACGGTCAGAGTACGATAACTCTTGCATACAATGTTTGTTTGAGAAAGTAAATATACTGTCGGAATCAACACGACGAGCCGGTCGCAATGGAATTAGTTTCATCCAATTATGAGAACTTTGATTTTTGAGCATTTTCTGAGCCCGGGGAGCCTCCTAGATCAGTTTATGAGACAAGTCTTAAAATGTGGTGTCAAATGGATAAAACTCAGTTCAACAATGTCAAAACACAAGAAATTTTAGATGAAATGCATCAACAAAAGAGGTATTGTTTAACTTAGATTAGGGTTTTGAGGATTAGTGTGGATTGAAGGAAGAATTAGTAAGAAAAATGAAGTGAGTCTACCACTAGCATCAAGATTTACCAATAGAAAAAGGAGAGAAAATATTTAGAAACAAGAGCTTCATAAATCCAAGCAAAAAACTATGAGAAATTTATAACTGCATCACAATCAAACCTTCATTGTAATATAGCTACAAAATATCATTTGAATAATTCAATGACAATAAAATTTTAGAGTGAGAGAGAGAGATAAGATGGAAAGAGAGAAAACTAACTTCCATTAAAAAAAATTTCATCAAGTCTGATACATCAAAACGAAGTAGTCTCTGTTACATTAATATCACCAAAAGAGTCTTTTACATCAACCATTTGAAACCACAAAATGTCTTCTAATGCTCCTTTTATAGTCTAGATAGGGAAAAATAACATACAATGCAAGTTTCATCCTCTAACATAGGATCATTCCATCTTAAACTAAGGTAATTACACCTATACAAACTGGAAATAAAAAACTGCTGTAAAAAAGGTTAATGTTGGCAACTATCCTAACACCTTAATCTTGCATAATGAGGTTTCCTTTGAGCGCATTCCTTTTCTTTCCAGGTATCCTCTAGCTTTAAACCGACCTCCAAATAGTTGTACCATGCTCCCCTAGCCATATGGTGATCGTTGATCCTCTTGAAACCATCAAAATAGGAGTTCACAATGTATCATGTAGCACTGACTGTATCAGCCAGTTCGCAACGAAGTTTACAACATTTGACTGTATAAACCAGTTCACAGTCCCAGGCATTGCGAACTGTCCTGTAGCTTCACAATTAGTCTAGTTTAAGCCCCAAAACACCCAAAAAATTTCTCCAGAGTTAGGTATTCCTGTATAATCCTCATAATGTGGTGTATGAGTGAAAAATTCAGTTATAAGCAACATAATTCCTCCAAAATATTCTAAAAAGCAAGGAGTAATCATTTCCAAAATTGAGATTTCTTAAGCTATTTCATCCATTTCTTTCTGAGCCTGGAACTCCTCCTTGTGGCAGTTTGGTCCAACATATTCAAATTCCTTTGGGATAGTTCTTCCTTAAAAGGTTGCAACTCCAGTTTAAGTCTTATGATATGAGCTTGTAAATCCTTGTTTTGTTTGTATAAATTCTTAAGCTGCCTATGGAGGGGAAGAAATCTCTTTGTTGTAAACCGAGATTTACCAATATTTTCCAAATACATATCCATAAGATCCTTCAAAGTTTTCCTCTCAGCCAACCCTTCTCCCTTCAAATCAACAATCTCCTTTTTGGCCTCTTTGAGTTGTCTGTTCAGTCTTTTGAAGGTAGGGTTTTCTAGGGTAGTGGTTATGTCTATAACCTCAATATGTTTTTCAACAACTTCAACTTTACCTTTACCCTTTATCTTGATGGGAGCTTCTATTATGTCTTATTTTTCAACACTTTTCTTCTTTGCTGATGACCTGGTGAAGGGCCTCCTAGCTTTAGCTTCAAATGCAATAGCTGGTGAGGAGAAGAGTAACCTCCTTCCTTTTGTGCCCGTGGTTCTAGTTGATGGAGTTTCTGTTGTTTTTGGAGCTGGTTTGGGTGAAAAATCTCTTTTTGGAGAATAGTGAGATCCCCCTTCTTCTTCTTGTTCCTTAAGAGCCTCATCAATTTTAGCAATGTCTTTTCTCTTCCTCTTCCTACTTGTCTCTTTGTGAACAATGATGTAAGCCTGAAGAGGACTCCACCCTTTGGATTGTGGAGTAGGAGCAACATTCAATTGTAAATGTGTAAAGGCAATGAACTGCTCCCAGTTAATGTTTTTGTTCTTCAAATCCTCCATCACAAGAATTTTAATCAGCCCCGAGTGAACAACACTTGTATAAACTTCCTTGGACTTAGCTTGGACCCTGTCTGCCATTTTTCCAATGCTTCTAAACAAATAGAAAGGGAGATTCATGAGGTCTTTTCCTGTGAAGTGAAACAAAAGTATAATGTGGTACTGATAAATCATATTGAAACTGCCCTTATAGGTGAAATATATCTGGATCACCCTTAGCATCTTATCAAATCCTTCAACCATGTGTCTCCTAGGCACTCCCTTTGATAGGTTATCTCCATGAAATTCCGGTTTAAGGAATTCTTTAGAGAATGATGCATTTAGATTCATTTCATTAAACCATCTTCCACTAGTATTTGGTTTCTCAGTAGCT
The DNA here is from genome assembly GCA_000966675.3 of Picea glauca. NCBI lineage: Eukaryota > Viridiplantae > Streptophyta > Pinopsida > Pinales > Pinaceae > Picea > Picea glauca. The sequence goes on along the minus strand of JZKD02S1594691.1, from coordinate 56,166 downwards.
GCTGCTATGGTTGCTACAAATACTTCAATTTCAGGAGTCCCAACTTTAGTTTTGGTTCCATCAAAATTCAAGGAAAATTCTCTAGCTACCTCAGGGTGCCCCCTCTGCATTTTCTGACAGAAATTGAAACATCCCACTCTTTGGAAGACCTCCCTAATCAAAGGTTCAACAACAAACAACTACATGTCATAGGTTTTATCCCTCACAATTCCCCCACCCTTGTGATCCTTCTTATGCAGTGGAGTATCCATTGATGTTATATGAAGAAAACTAAACCAACAATTTGAGTGATGCAAGAGGCAAAACAGAAAGACATAGGTCTTAGGGTTTGGATGGATAATCTTTTTCAAAGATGGTTTCTATATAAGGTTTTAATTTTCTTCAACCTATTTGACCTCCAAGCTTATGAAAGGACAACTGATAGTCAGGAAATGAAAGAAGACTACACAGAAAAATGGAGATACAAGGAGAAAGCTACTGCAAAAATATTTTTATTTAATACTTCAACATTATTTCGCAAAACTCATTTTAAATTTATCAACAAAAGTCCCTTTTTAAAATTTCCAAAATAGATAGACTTGAATAAGAATGGAAATATTGATGATAACCAGCTAGTACAGGTTCCGAGGTAGGTGAATAACAATGCTAAGTTGTTGCACATAGTTTGCAGTGCCAAAACATGGGATTTGCAGCAGAGTTCACAACATAAGAAACAAAATCCATATAAGGGATAGGCAAGGTGGCCTCACATCATTTTTTTTTAAAATTTAGTAAAAATAAGTTGAGAGCTCTGCAATTGGATGACAATTTTGATAACATAGGTAAGAGGGATAGTTGGCAGCGTGGACCACCAGTTCACAATGCCTAGAAGAAGAAATGATAAAAAACAACCTTTACTGTACTTCAATAGAGATTAAAATGCTCATGGGGTACATGGAGGTTGAGGCTTGAAAATTGATATGCTTGAGCTTAGACGAATCCACCTGCAGTTGGTCTAACCTCCAACTCACTTTTCTCCAGCCAGTTTACAACAATTTCTGTAATGCCTTTCTGAAAACACCATTTTTTGCAGCACCAAGCTAGGAGCAATTTGAAATCTTGGAAAAACAGTTAGAAAATCTTTAAATGATGAAATCCCAGGTTATTTCCTTAAACAAATAAGTGCTGAAAACAAGGAGATCGGATGACAAAGCATCATAAGTGAAATTGTGGTGATGAAAACAAAGTGTACTTGCTTCTTCTATAAAGAGAGGATCTGTGTAGAGGTCACAGATGTGGCAGAGACTTTCTGCTTATTGTGAGCATGGATCATAAAGAATACAAACTTCTCGGTCTATAAAATTATCTTAATGCATTGCTTAGCTGAGATTAAATAAATAGAGGTAGGTGACACTACCTCTAGTATCCTATACAATTTTCTACCCAAAGTAATAATAACACTGCGGGTGTTATCACTGAATAATTGTCCACACCATTGCATGCAAATGGTTAAGGAAACAAATCAATGCCAACAACAATTAGTCCACTTACATCATTGAAATGCATTCAAAAAGGCAAAAAACTATACAATTGGGTAAAAAATTGACATGCACAGATTCACCAAAGGAAACACATGCACAATGCGCAGTGTGCGCGGGCCAACAAATCCCTCAACGTGCATAATGTGCCAAGTGCACGACTGTGTACGAGAAAATATGCGCACTTCTATGAGCGACACATTTATGGATCTTATTGGCCCCTCAACTACTTATGGACCAACCCCCACCACAATTTGACCCTCATATATGAGCAAAATCCGAATGGGGGGCTGGTCAAGGAATAAAGGGTACCCTAAAAGGACCCTTGTTCATACTATGAAAAAATTACAATTTTCCATGCATGAATGATATAAACAAGAGCCATGGGTGCACTAAGAAACCAAGATCTTCATAGTATTGTTATTCTGCAAGAATTCTCCCTTGAGAATCCTCTTTTCTCTTTGGAACCTTCAAACATCATTATAATAGGCCATTCCACTCACCTCTTGAGGGAATAGGCATTGTTTTTCTTCACCATTTGACATTTCTTCCATTGTATGAAGAGCTCTCCATTAGGTAACTCAAGATCCCTCCCAAGGAGGAAGATGGGACTCATACGTCCCTATTTTTATCTACGATGTTTTTCCTACTAATCTATTGATCCATTAGTATCATTATGTTGGTCATTGGTTGATTTTCATGGTTCTAAGTTTCTCATGCTTTGTAACATTTATTTCTTAGTTGTTTTAGTTTTATTTATTTTTTTATACACGTGTTTGGATTGTTTAACCCACTCACAAACTTTTGTCTTGTCTAGCAGGCTCATATAGGCATGCAAGTGTTATTATTTTTCTCACCCAAGTGACAAAACCAACAAAACATATTGGCGACCATATTGGGTATTAGTATCAAATTCATCCCTATTTGAGCTTAGAGAGCACTTTTTTTTGATCAATTTGTCTTCCAGGTACCAAAACCGGCCTAGCCCAACCCACAAAAGTCAAAATTTGGAGCTTGGGAAGGAGTATTTCACTTGGAAATTTCTCCCTCGATGTGTGACAGGAAGTGTGTGGTTTTTCCTACCCACAGACACACACTCTACGCACTGTGCGTGCCACAATCTTCTTTGCATTGCACATTCTTGCTCATTGTGCACCCACTGCACACCTGTCAGAGTTATAACCCACACATATCTCTAGTTTTTCAAAATTGTAAGGGTTTTTATGATGATTTCAAGGCCTCTAGCCTTCATATTTTTGTTTTCATGCACTTTGTAAGACAACTACACTCCACTTAGAGTCCTTGCACATATGAAAGGTTAGCTAACATAGGCACTTAGGGGGTAAAAAGAACCAAAATTCTCCTCTTTTTCTTTGGTTGCCACATGGATGGCTTGTTTGGATTGTAAAATTTCAAGTTGAGGTTGTTGATTTCATACATAAATCACTTACATTAGGACTAGAAGTTAACTTTGACCCTCAAGTATTCTCTTCTCTTGTAGCCTAGTGTGATCTTGAGAATAAAAAATGTGGTTAAAGGGACATTTCATCTCCCTTAACAAAAATCTTTAGGAGAGGACAAATTCCCCCTAGGGTTCCTCTTAGTTTTTTGAAAACATATTAAAGTTTTGTAAGGGCCCATACATGCCCACATGTTGAAAACTTAAGATAGTTTCTTAAAATTGCTTTCTTAGTTTACATCACAATCTAGGGAAGTTTACAGATCAAAGTAACGAGCCCATACATGCCCACATGCTTGAAATATAAGATAGTTTCAAATATTTCTTAGTATAAACAACATTTAGGGAGTTTAAAGGATTTGTAAAGGACCCATATGTCCACATTGCTAGTTATATAGGGATTTTAAATTCCGCAAGGTTGTACCAATGACACATAGCAAGCTAGGTAAAGAAGATTTGTAAGGACCACATGAAGTCCACATGTTGCAATCTCACACCTGTTAAGAACCAAACATCAATATAGCATAGAATAACCTCAGGAAAAGTACTCAACGCCTTGAAAAAGAGATAATTTAAGATAATAAGGCTCTTCGAGGGGGCAACCTCCTTTTACCCCACTTAAATGTTCAAGTACAAGATGATTCAAAATGAAAATGTCTCCTTGGTATATATAGGAGACTAGGAGGTATA
>JZKD02S1594691.1:27737-49235 GCA_000966675.3 Picea glauca | reverse complement strand
ATGTCTCCTTGGTATATATAGGAGACTAGGAGGTATAATTACAACTAATGGCCTAAAGTCGACATAAATAAAACAACATTACTAATATAATATGCCCCAATTAAGGGGTAATGAGCCAATATTAGGGCTTAACAACACCTAACTTATTAAAAACTTGACACACTTTCTCACTTGCTTGCACAAAAAGTCACTCCCCACACACATAATTTCTATTTTGAATAGTGGAGGTTGAAGTAGGTTTTCTCCAAAGGAATTCCGAAACATCCCACTACTTCTTTGGAAATTATCCACACCCCTTAATTCAAACGAGATTGGGTCACACCCCCAATCTCTCAACCCACCACATATAAATTTTTTCTAAAAACTCACTATGTTTTCCTCCACAGAAGGTGCCAAAATAATTTTTTTAGTCTAGGTAGGATCTCGGGGGTAGGCATCCAAATAACCCCCTGTTATCTGGTTCTCGCATTTTCAAACATAGAAGTTGCGAAATAGGGAACTTTCAAATCCTCCAAGTCAAGTGTTGCTACACCATAAGGCAGAGATATACCCATGAAGGGTTGAAGGCTGAGGTATGGTTGTTCCACGCATCCCTCCTTGAGTCACCCAACTCTTGGAAGGGCATCCATCCTGTGACCCATTTCTGAGCCCGAAAATCTAAATGTCGCACTTTGACTGAGGTACCTAGTGACCAAAATTTAGGACATCTACCCAGGTGGCAATTGTGGGCTGCAATCACACCTTGATCAGATTTTGTGTGGCTATTGTGAAATATCGCCAGCTCTTTCAGGATATGCACCCTCTACCCCTCATTATAACTAATTATTTCAACCTTCACTAGTTCCTCTTCTAGTGGCTTCAGACCCCACTGTTGAGTGCTTTTGGAAGGCCCAATGCTATTTGAGAGGAAGGACGATATGTCTTTTAGGAAACGAGCATTTGCTCTTATTTTAATCCCCTACATGGACAAAATCCACCTATCCACATGTTTGTTTATTTACATTTGATTTATGTATGATGCTCATTTGAGTACATGCAATTATAAGTTACACTATATTGTGAAGGTCCAAATTATACAAAGCTCTTGTTCATTTATTTCTCTCTTGTCACCATTTTCACACATTCACTTTGCTAGTTAGAAACCATAGGGGACCCGCATAATACCCATCACTCCAGATGCTTGTAGAATCTTCCTCCTATTCTAGGAGGAGTCCCTAATATTTCCAACTCACCGAATCAACCATCTCACACTCCCATGAGTGATATTGTTTTGGGATCAACTTTAATTAGTTCCACTTTGCTTGGGTCCAATTCCCAAGGCCATCCATCCACTAGTTCTCCTTCACAAGGAGGTGAGGGGAAAACATCTTCTCAAGGGAGAGGTACAACCCCACCAAATCTCTCTCAAGGGATAGATCCACCACCTACTCACATGATGGCTAGAACTAATCCTTCCCCAAATATCCCTATGCCATACTTGGCATACCTTAACATTCCTAATTTAACCAAACTCACGAATGATCCCATTTTGCATGATCCCACTTGGCCCAATATGCCTACCAAACTACCTTCAGATATTCCAAAGTTTGAAGGAAAACTAGGGGACGATCCCGCCAACCATGTTGTGACCTTCCACTTATGGTGCTCTTCAAAAAAAATCATGGATGATTCCATCTGCTTAAGGTTGTTTCAATGAACTCTCACGGGTTCCTCAACCAAATGGTATGTGGATAAAAAATCAGGGTCCCATGTGACCTTTGAATCATTGGCCAAGGCCTTTTTGTTCTTTTTCCAACTACCATTTATTCATGATAATAGCTTAGAACTTCTCTTAGAGTTCAAACAAATTACTTCTATACATATAGCCGATCACATCCATGAATGGCGTCAACACTGTAGTTTGTGCAAAGCAGAAACCACCAAAGAACAACGTCTTGATCTGTTTCTCAAATCACTCATCTCTGTTATCGCCAAGGATGTCACATCCACTTTTCCTCAATCAAAAGAGGAAGCCATCAACAAGACCCAACAATTTGACCTCATTTATGCTCAATCATATTACTTATACACAATGTTACATGATGAACCCCGACCCATACCATTTGGCCATGAAAAACCTGGGATGTCCCACACTGCGGATGGCTTGATTGGTTCCATGATGCACCACAACCCTTACAACCAACTATCACTTATTTATGGTGCACCTCAGTATCCAAAAACCTATGGAGGGCCATCTTATTACCCTCCCCCCACTTACCAACATTCATATCTTGTTGTTCCCCCTAAGTCGTTGGGGGGACCCCCACTGGTACCCCAAATGCATCTGGTCCCTCAATCAAGTGCAGGTCCACCCCCAACCCCTACATATGACCATAAAAATTATGGAGGTACTTCAATTTCCTATACGCCATATGGATTGACCCCCCAAAACAATCCTTACTTTCCATTTCCTGGTCCTCAACCAATTGCTCCTCCACAAGGACACCCACATGCCGACATTAATTTTGTTCAGCCCTCTCCCATCCAATAGCTTCATGATTTTGAATAGTTGAATACAGAAAATCCGACCCATCAGCCAAATAATGCCAAGAATAAAGGGAAAAACTGAAAAATAATAACCCAGGACTAGGAGGAAATAACCCCCAACAAAACCATCATGCTGGGGGAAACTAGAATCATGAAAACCAGAACCCCCAAGGGGACAACAATAAAAAAGGACTAGGGAAGAACAACAACAATCTCAGGACAAACTTCCCTTATGATCTTTGTGGAGATTATGGACATTATACTCACCATTTCCACCAAATATACGACTTCAAACGGATGAAAGAATTCATGAACACGCAACGTCCTCCAACACTGCCTACCCCTCAGCAGGCCCCACAAAAGTACTTACAACATCCACCTCCGGTCGTTTTGAAAAACCCTATTCCACACCAAGGTGTGATGAATACCCAATAGGAGGTACACCTTGTTGCACCCCAAATGGGGCAGTATCAAAACCCAGGTCCCAATCAACCTGGAAATTCGGCTGATCACAACATCTTCCTTACCAGCAAAGAAGAAATTATTCTGCAAACACGTGGTCGCTAGTATGGTGTTCCCCCTAAATCTACCCCAACCACCTCGGAAATGGATTTAGCTACAGCTGGACCACTGTTGATGATTCCACGTCCTAACACTGAACCAAACCCTCGTATGCCCCGTATGCCATTATGACATAATGTACATAATCCTCATGCTAGGGAAGCCCATAACTACAGTCTGGTCAATGACTTAACACAATATCCTACAACCATGTCTGTATTGGAGGTCCTCAAAACCTATCCAACTCAGCAGAAATCATTGCTTTCCGCCTTGGGGGTAGTCGATCCAGGTGATAATAGAATCATCACCTTTGATCTAGATAGCGGAGAACCATGCCTCCTTGCCATGGTAGCTTTTCAGATACCAGTTAAGATCTAGAACATCATAGTACATCGATGTATCATCAATGAAGGTGCATCCAAATGCATAATGCCCAAAGTAGTATGGAAAAGGCTTGGCTCACCTGAGCTAGTACCATCTACCATCACCTTAAGAGCCTATGGTGGTCGACCATTGTCCCCTGAAGAACTCTTCCAAAATGTCCCCGTGGAACTCGGGGGAAAACCATCCTCATCAACATTGAAGTTATTGATGCCCCACTTGATTACAATATCTTGTTTGGACGTAGCTACATGTACGCTATGAAGGCGATAACCTCTTCCGTGTTTCAAATGATGATGTTCTCTAACAACGGGAAAATTGTCACCATCGACCAGATTACACATTACGAGCCTAATCATTCCTCCAACATTGATAACATTCTTCCCCTTGTCTGCACTAACTCAGATTCTTATTTGGTCATCGACAAGTGTGTGTAGTATCTTCTAATGGAACCGATACCAGAGCCAATACTCCTCGCACCGAGGCTTCTCCTCACATCGAAGTTCCAGTTGAAGAACTATTACCTCAGGAATTCCCTGAGAACTGCACTACACTTCTTATCCTAGATTCCCCACCCCTCCAAGGGAAAATACCAGTTTGGGAGATATTTCTCCAAGCCATTACCCAAATTCCCTTATTCTACCCCCCACCTGGCATCCAAGCATTCTAGGTAGCTGCAACCCTTACTCTTCCTAACATGGTTCTTGCCATCCTTGTATGGTATCTTCATCCACCTGCAATGGTTCCTCAACCATCTCTCCTTCCTCAGACAAAGGAAATACCAATGCAGATCCTAGTATAGGGTCCTGCCACACCACCATCACCCCCAACTACTGACACCACTTCCACTGCTGGAGGCAAATGAAAGAAGAAAGATCCCACAACTCCACTTCCCCCCTAAGTTCAACCTCCTTGCACACTATGTGAAAGAGAAGTGCACCCCACTAATCGATGACATACTTTTCCCGAGTTATGCAATCTGATCCAACTCCCTAGAGAAACCACATTGCTCACCACTCCACCAAGTATGTCCACTACTACTACAGAGTCCTCCATTGCAAGTAATAAAGGGTTAAGAACTAAATTTTCTTTTTCCACATGTTCAGAATATGGCCATTACACTCATCATTTCCCATCTCTACCTCAGTTTCGCCAAACGTTAGCTTCAGTACGCCAAACATATTAGCCAGAGCCCTCTCAACCACCCCTTACTGAATCTCACATCACTGACATTCAATACATTTCGTCATCAGTCCCTGCATGAATGAGGTACCCTCCATAGTATCGGGACATTCACTTTATATCCAAAGGTCCCTCACACCCTGTACATGATATCTCGTCTGCGTCCTCACCACTTGAGGACACCAATGCTTACCCATTGACCGTTCCCCTGGTCACCTCCCAGGATCCCCTGTATTCTTGCATTTTTCACTGCGACGAAGATATCCTGGAGGAACTCACTACCCTTGATTTCCCATGGAATGCGCTCCATCATCAAGCACTTTTTCTTTCACAGGAGGCCTTCCATCCTCCCGTTCAAGCCTCCATGTGCACAATCGAAACCAAGGATTTTATTCCTTCGGGGAATATAGACTGGTTCAACAACCTTTTCCCTGCCCCGAATGATTTTGAGGAATGCAACATGGCCAACATCTCCCCCACTGTCAAAACTGACATTTCCATTAAACTGAGAATCATAGAAGAAATCCCCATTGGCGTCACATGCTCCCCTGAAAAACTAATTGCTTACAAAGCTCTCTTTCAAGAATACTGAGACATTTTTCCAGGTCATATACAGAGATTCCTGGCCTCGACCCATCTATATTCAAACATCTCATCGACACTTGGCCAGATATCGCCCCAGTTCATCAAAAGCAATGCCCCCTTCACCCATCCAAAGCTGTGACTATCAAAGTCGAAATTGAAAAGTTACACACTTCTGGGTTCATTTACCCCATTGGATATACTTCATGGGTCTCCAATCCCATCTGCGTTAACAAAAAATAGGGCACTATTTGCGTCTGCACAGACTTTCGCGATCTCAACCATGCCTGTCCCAAAGACAAATTTCCAACCCCTTTCATTGAACAAATTATCAATGACTATGCTGACCATGAGGCACTGTCGTTTATGGATGGGTTCTCCTGCTACAATAAAATCCAAATCCATTTAGCAGATCAGTAAAAAACACTTTTACTACCCCTTGGGGTACCTTTCCTTATCGTATCATGCCTTTTGGACTCAAGAATGTAAGTGCTACATTTCAACGGGACATGACCTATGTTTTCCATGATATTTCCCACATCATCCTTACTTATTTGGATGACCTCACTGCTTGATCCAAAAAGTAAACTCAACATTTAGAAGACTTACACATTGTCTTCCAACAATGTTGCCAGTACAATATCTGCTTGAACCCCCTCAAGTGCATATTTTGCGTCACTCTCAGATGCCTCCTGCGGTTCATTGTCTCCTGACATGGCATCACGGTGGACCCCCTCAAGGTCCAAGATATCACATAAATTCCCCCACCTAGGAATTTACGCCAACTACAGAGCTTGCAAGGCAAAGCCAACTTTTTACATCGCTTTGTCCCCGACTACGCCACTCGCGTGCATGGTTTTCTCCACCTACTGCATCATGATATCCCATTTCGATGGTATGAACATGCTCAAACACATTTTTTATGATTTAAAAGACTTTGTATCCAATGCCCCTTTGATTATTCCCCTAGACTATGATCATGATTACATCTTCTACTTGTCAGCCTCAACCGTCTCAGTAGCAGGAGTCCTCGTCCAATTAGGGGATGATGGGCGTGAACATGGCAAGTAAAAATATTTCAGAGACACCCTTGAAATATAATCATGATGAGAAACTCACTCTAGCAGTTTTCCTCGCAGTCCAAAAGCTGCACCCTTATATCTTGCTTCGAACTACCAAGGTCATAGCAGATTCCAACTCCATGTAGTACTTAGTCGATGAAAAATTAATGGAAATTTTTCCTGATGGATCATTATCCTCCAAGAATACGACCTTGAGTTCTCAACTCCCAAACTAAAGAAAGCATTTGTCCTTGCCGAACTCATTACGACTTTTCCTTCGGATGCTAAATATTCTTCAGTTAGTACAGATTTTACCGATGAACACCTCTTATTCATCCCCTCTGATGACCCCTGGTACGATGACCTACTCGTCTACCTGTGGACACACAATTTTGGGTCTCATCTTTCTCAAGATGACCTTCAACGCATTCTCCATCAATCCCCTTGATATCTCCTCATCGGAGACGTTCTCTATCGATGCAGAGTCAACACCATCCTTCACCGATGTCTGACCATCAACGAAGTTGACAGAGTCTTGAACGATTTCCATAATGGTGATTGTGGTGGTCACCTCTCGAGTATGTCCACCGCCCAAAAAATCATTCATGCAGGGTACTTCTGGCCCACGTTGTTTCATGACTGCATCCACGTTGTCAAACGATGCGACAAATGACATCTCTATGCAAACAAAACATGAGCACCACCATCTCTTCTACATCCAGTCAATCACCGCTGACCCCTTATGCAAATGGGGCATAGACTTTATGACTTTCCATCCTCTATCCAATAATGGACACAAGTACATTGTCATAGCAACATATTAATTTACCAAATGTATCGAAGCCATGCCCACTTTCAACAATACCACTGACATAGCAACACAATTTTTCTTCAACCACATCATTACCCAATTTGGAGTCCCACTACAGTTAGTGTCCGATCACGATAAACACTTTGAGAACGAGATCTTCGCATAACTCTCCTAAAATTTAGGCTTCTCCCATGATTTTTCCTCCCCATACTACCCTCAGTCCAATGGACAGGTTGAGGATATCAACAAAGTCCTCAAAACCATGCTACAACATACCGTCAACAAACATAAGACCAACTGGCATCATATGTTGTTTTGCATGTTATGGGATTATCGCACGACAGTAAAAAATGCCACCAGTTTTACACCATTCCACCTCGTCCATGGGATCAAATCCACCCTCCCTATCGAGTGTGAAATCCCCACATTACGCACTTCCATTGAGCTATTATCCGACCCTACTTCGATGGAGTAGTTCCTGCCGACCTTAGAGTCGCTAGATGAATATCGTCGATCTTCATTATAGAATATCATCGATCTTCAAAGCCACCTTCGAACGCCATGTCAACCTTCTCTCATTCAGCGTAGGGGATCTCGTGTTAGCCTATGATATCGCCCACAATACCCTCGGCCATGGGAAATTTGAGTCATTATAGCATGGAACCTACATCATCCAACACCACCTCACTAAAGGCGCATACATCCTAGCCTCTCCAGAAGGCTACCCTCTCAAAGAACTTATCGATGGGTTGTACCTTAAGAAGTTTTATTCATGAGAGTAGCCATTCTACCTTAGGTTTTTCTTTGTACACATTTGTAGAGTTTTTAGTCTTCTTTTCCACCACCATTCATCATGTTTGATCTATCATCCGTGTTATTGACAGATGCATCATCCATCATCCTACGACATTGGTTACATTGATGGTGCCAGCCGCTGGACCTAGAATCTCGACTCGGCTTCTTGGGCCCTCTATACACCCTCACATGTGTTGCTCCACTCCATTGGAATATGTTTGGTCTTGGCCACGAACAACCAAGATGAATACGACGTCGTCATTGGTATCCTCATCGAGGCCAGTCACCACCACATTCGTCACCTTAACGTTCTATTAGATTCCCATATTGTCGTCCTGCAACTCAACAATGTATATCACATTCACGATCCTTTCCTCTTTCTCAAATACCTGCAAGTTAGACTATTATCTCGCAACTTTGATTCAATCACATTTACACATATTTCAAGACAGTTTAATCAAATAGCAGATAACATGGCTAACCTAGTATCGTATTGGTATTTATCACATTAAAACATCATTTTATACATAAACATCATACATCTATCACAACATATAGAAAAGACATCATAAGCATAAAACATCAACACATGGAGACATAAATGATCCAAAAAATGTATATCCATATATATATATATAAATCATCAAAGTGTCATCAATTGTTTACAAAAATATAGATACATCGCCCGTAGGCCAATGAGTCCCCTCCCCCCTATAGGTACAAAAATGGGTATCAACTACCCTATACAAAATGGGCTCCCAAGCCTATATATACAAACCTCGACACTCATGATACCCCCAAAGCTCCCCCCCCAGGTCCTCTATCAGATGGAGGTGCCCCACCAGCTGGGGGCCCTCCAAGTCTAGGGGGTTATAGACCTGTCATCGATGCCCCTACTACATCTAATCGACGGATCAAGGTCTGCCACTCTGCCGGTACACCCACACACTGCTACATGACCTCCTTGTCTTGGATATGGGCCCACATGGCCTCATGTATGCCCTGCAACACCTGCTCGAAATGATGACGCAGGTCCTCTACCATCACTTCGACCTCTTCCTATGGCTCATGAGATGATCCAACACCAACATCATCTCGTGTCCACCTCTGTCCTTCCCTCGTCTCTACAGGCAGTGATCGCACTGGTCCTCGGCGAGCCGACTCCTTGACCATCTTTGCCTCTTATCCTTGGGGTCTCATATCTGCAAAACAAAACCAAAGATAGTTTCAAAATCCATATATACATATATAATCAAATGCTAGCTATCAAAATCATAAAAACATAAATACAAAAACATACCTCTCTGATCCCAATCCTCCCCAGAAGGAAACATCATGTCAAGATCATGTCAGTATCCCATACCAGCGTATGGATACCTTAGTATCACACTTGGCATCTATCACCACACAGGTTCCACCGTGGCCATGAAGTAATGGCTACCCTCTCCACCCCCGTGTTGGGCCAATACATGGGCCCACTGCATCAGTCATGGCTCTCGTGGCCCCGCATGCTCCAACAAAATCCTAGGATGCAATAGAGGCACCCTCTCTAGAAACCAGACCACAAGAATGGAACCAAAGGAGAAGTCACTAGAGTCGGATCTCCGACACCAGTTAACCTTCCCCATCATCCTGGTGTGCAACATCATCCCCTAGGAAAAAAGGTCCCTATCAAGGACTCACTCCATGATCCTCAACTGACCTCTAGTGATCCACTGAGTCCCCAAGGATTCATAGATCCTCACCACCATAGTGACGATGCACTCTGTCAAAAGGTCGTTGATCACCTCAATCCTAATGACCAAACAAGACATCGAGTTTGGCCCCGTGAAGTGGTGAGCCACCAAATCACCCACTCTCTCAACCCCCGACAGTTGGGGGTCCATAGGAAGGGCCATCCCATGGAATGAGAGCCATGTCAAAAAGTATACATTCTCGACAGTCGAGAATGTCAGCTGCTGTCCTCTCACTATGAAGCACTGCAGATCAGTGCTCCACATAACAATCTGATACTGAAGTAGGAAATCATGTGACTGTATCAGCAGGAAGTCGAAGAATTTGAGAAACCCGCAGGCTGCCAAGTGTCTCCACACACTCGGATGCTCTCTCACTACCTCTCATAGATGGTCCCAGTCTCTCTCTCTCCAGTGCACTGACATCATAGTATTTGGAGTATGCTGATCACGTACATCCACACAAAAACACTTGGTCAACCTCATCATCCATAAAAATCATAAAAAAATCACAATTTCAAACCCCTTAGCCTTTCCTCCAGTGCGCAGATTTCACCTAGACAGGTGTGCACATGTGCATGCCTGTTCTTTGCACAAATGCACACTCATGCATAACTGTCTGAGAAAAAACCATGCATCACATGTGCAACTTTCACCCAGATAGGTGTGCACATGTGCGCACCTATTCTCTGTACAACTGCACACTGATGCACAACTTCCTAAGAAACAGCTACGCACAATGCGCAACTGTCAAATCAAATAGGTGTGCATCCCATGCACTCCTATACTTCCCTCCCCCACACCCACATGTGTGGTTGTGCCAAACAAAACCACACACTATGTGATGGAAAATGGATTATACCCGCGCACATGTGCGCAAGTATTCCTCCTTTTCCTGCGCACTGGTAGGCCCCTACCCAAACAATCCTCTGTACAACCCCTACCTACATTTTACAAATTTCATATAATACAAGAGGATAGGAGAACTAACCTATGTCTCACCATGCCCAGATCGATAGCCTCATGCTCCTATAATATCCAAATATCCTCAGCAAACACTCATCAATTCAGCTATGGTGACGGGTACAAACGAGGTGGCATTATGGGCCCACCAACCATATCTAGTCCCTTTTTGCAAACTTCCACACTTAGTTATAGGAGCCCAAAGATTTCATTTTTTGATCCGTTCTCAGCCAAGAGATCCTGCTCCCACCATATACACATTCATATTCCCCGGGCCACCATCTGAACTTGGCCCCAAAGGAGCATTTTTCTCACGTCACATTCAGGTACGCATGATCATATTCAAATTTTATCAAATATATGTCATATGTTCTTTATCATCAGATATTGTTCATGTTGGGTATTTGGTTTTCATGTGTGCAGGTACCTATTCATCAAAGCGACGCAACCCCTTCAGGTATATGTTTGACATTGACATGTAATTATTCCCCTTGTAAATAAATCGCATCTCCCAGTCACACCCTTTGACGTTTACCTTTAGGGTCCCTACATCTGGCTCTGTAGTACCGTCACCTCTGCTGCATTTTGGTATTGTCACCCGGTAGCACTCTCCCCCACATGATTTGTCCCATTTATAGTTCCCCTTCACCACTTGATGATTTCACCCCCTAGGGATGGGAGTCCCTATAGTCTTATGCACTTCCAAGAATGAACCCCATACTTCTTCTCATCATATTGCTAGATTTCCCAATGGATTCCCAGGTGATATCATCTCGGTTCTATTTGACTACACCCCTGCAGTATCATTATCCCTCCATCTCATCCACCATTAGTTTTCCCATCTGCAGTTTTTCCTCCATTCATTTACCTCATACAACAACCCACCCATGGGTCCCCCACCCTCCACCAGTTCTCTTTTCGCAACTTGCGCCCTAACAAGCCAAGCCACCTTTCATTGGGGCACCCATTTATGTATCTGTATACTCAACCCAAAAATTTATTCTTTATTTCTTTGGTAATTGTAAAAAGCCTTTGTTTCCAACATTTACTTAGCTTTTTGTCATCACCCTTGATGACCTTATTTTCCTTAGCAACACAACCCATGTCTCCCTTGGTTGGGGCATTCACTCTTTTTTCATTCCGACATCGTTCACAAACCCTGAGTATCCCAAGTCCATGTACCCATGATATCTGAGTTTGTCCACTTTGTTAGCCTTTGGCACAATTTAACCCGATATCTAGTAGTCCCCCTAACACTAGATACAACTTTATAGTTGTCGCCAATCATCCTTCAAAATTCCCCAACCAAGGGTAGTCTTGAGTCTCACCGCATATTGACTTTGTTCATGTTACATGTCAGTACCTGATATCATCTTAGTGGATTTCACAAAGCCCTTTGCTTCTTGGAGTCACGTCTCCCTTTCTGTCGACATCCACACAATTTCTAGAAGGGTGACAATATCTTGACTCTCATTACCTTCAGAATCAGGAGTCTCAGATGACACAGAGATAATCATCATTGCTCTTTGATTCCGTTGACCCCCATAATATTCAACTTCAACAAACTCTCATGTTACGATGGGTCTTACTATGCGACTATTGCAGTTGTTTCATACCAGCTGAAGACCTATGAATTCGTTAGGCCATCAATGCCTATGAGTCATCGACACTTCTTACAGTCGTCCTTGCTTCACTTCAGAGCATGTTCACCATTCAAAATTTTCATATGTCGTTATCAACTACGCCTGAGGGCACTACACTTATCTACATCAACATACATCTTCAATCATAGTCTCACATTTTGGTTACATGACACGATCATGGGGCATGCCCGCCTCATTTTTACACACTTTTTCTTTTTTCTCCCTAGAGAAAGGTTTGGGTCCCGCAATTTTCCCTCTCCCTCCGATGGATTTCTCCTGCAGTTCCTCTCTTCACTCTTCATTACAATGGCACTCTCAGTAAAAGAAACATTGATGTATTTCAGCTATACATATGCTCCTAACCTCACACATCAGGGGGAATCTGTTATCACTGAAAAATCGTCCGCAACATTGCAGAAAAATGGTTAAGGAAACACATCAATGACAACAACAATTAGTCTACTTACAACACTGAAATTCATTTAAAAAGGAAAAAAACAATACAATTGGGTCAAAAATTGACATGCACGGATTCACCAAAGGAAGCACATGCATAGTGCACAGTGTGCGTGGGCCAACAAAGCCCTCAATGCACACAATGTGTCAAGTGCATGACTGTGTACGAGAAAATCCACGTACTTCTATGAACGATGCATTTATGGATCTTGTCGACCCCTCAACCACTTATGGACCAACCCCCAACACGATTTGATCCTCATATATGAGTGAAATCCAAATGGGGGGCTAGTCAAGGACTAGAGGGTTCCCTAAAAGGTCCCTTGTTCACACTATGAACCAATTACAATTTGCCATATATGAATGCTATAAATAAGAGCCATGGGTGCACTAAGAAACCAAGATCTTCATAGTATTGTTATTCTACAAGAAGTCTCCCTTCAGAATCCTCTTTTCTTTTTGGAGCCTTAAAACATCATTGCAATAGGCCATTCCACTCACCTCTTGAGGGAATATGCATTTTTGTTCTTCACCATCTGACATTTTTCCATTGTATGAAGAGCTCTCCATTAGGTAACTCAAGATCCCTCCCAAGGAGGAAGAGGGGACTCATAAGTCCCTATTTTTCTCTACGGTGTTTTGAATACTAATCTATTGATCCATTGGTAGCATTACATTGGTCATTGGTTGATTTTCATGGTTCTAAGTTTCTCATGCTTTCTAACATTTACTTCTTAGTTGTTTTAGTTTTATTTATTTTTTTATACATGTGTTTGGCTTGTTTAACCCACTCACAAACTTCTATCTTGCCTAACAACCTCATCTAGACATGCAAGTGTTGTTGTTTTGATCACCCAAGTGACAAAACCAACACAACAACGAGGTATAGAATCATACACAACATGTCGCTTACAAAAATATGGCTATCCTAAAAGAACATCAAAAACTTCAAGGGGATAAATATCACACAATACCTCATCTTTGAAGGTCTTGATGTTGTCAGGTATATGGCACTGTTGGCTGACACGAAGATCTCTTCCTTGGCGAAGCCAACCGATG
Organism: Picea glauca; assembly: GCA_000966675.3. Classification (NCBI taxonomy): domain Eukaryota; kingdom Viridiplantae; phylum Streptophyta; class Pinopsida; order Pinales; family Pinaceae; genus Picea; species Picea glauca. Next base: position 35,482 of record JZKD02S1594691.1, on the reverse strand, counting down.
GTGTACGACTGTGGGTGCGGTGTCATCGGTAGGTCCAGTTGCTTGACAACCTCTATTGATATTTGGTTCTTTTGTCTTCCGCTATCAATAATGAAATGAAGCGGAGCCCCCTTTACCCACATCTGTGAGTGAAAGAGGCATTCCCCTTCCTCTGGTTCTTCTGGTTTGCTTGGATGGAATTTGGTGGTAGTGATAGTGGTGCTAGGTTCATAATTGATAATCCACTTCCCTCTTTCTGGAAGTGAGAATCTTTCTCTGATTCAGAAGCTTTCAGCTCGACCACCAGTGACTTCTTGGAGCGACATTCTTCGATGTTGTTCCAAGGGATTTTATGGTATTTACACCACTTTCCCATGTCCTTCTTCGACTTCTCATTACCCTTCTTGGGTTGTGTCTTTGACTGATTTTCCTAAGAGTGGCCATCTTTGCTCTGTCCCTTGTTTTGTAGGTTAGGTCCGCCTTTTCCCTGCTTCGGCTATGAGGAGTTTGCAGATCCAAACTCTTACCTCTTCTGCTTAAATTTCTGCTCAATATTGACAACATATCTATAAGCTACACCTAATGATGCGATGTCCAAAAAATCCATTTTTGTTTGAATGTATCTATGCATACAACCATGAAATTTGAGCACCAGATGTCATTCAGAATATTTGATACCCAATTTGGTGCAAAAAGTATGGAAAATATTGGTGAAATATGGTACTGTCTGGTCCCTTTCCTAACGCAACATGGTCCATCTTGTGTACTAGTCCTTGTAAATTCCAACAAGGTAGTACTGTTCTTTAATGACATCCCTGAAGGAATCCCATGTGGGGGAGACCGAAAATATTGAAGATTCCTCTATGGCCCTTTTCTCATAGTAAGTCTCCCACCAGTCCTTAACACGGGGGACAACTTTGAGGAGTGAAAAAGTAATATTTTCCCTATTGGAAAAATTATGGACTGAAAAATACCCTTCGAGTAGATTTAACCATTTATCTACAACATCCACATCTATCCGTCCTTCAAATAATGGAATATCAAAATTTACTTGTACCTTGAAGGGGGTTGCATAGCCTCTTGTTGAAGATGTGTTTCCTGTGGGAAACCACCGAAGGATTTGTACAAATTTGTCAATCATTTCGTTCCTTTGTCGCGCAAGGGATTCCTCGAGCAACAATTTAAAAGGATATCCCGCTCCATCATATTTCTTCTTGTCCCCCATGAATTTTTGTTGGGCTCGACATGACTGATATTGCAAAGGCTCGACTGGTTCGAGTCCCAACTTCTTGTACCTATATCTTGTTGGGGACATGCATGAAGAAAAATAAATGAAGAGAAGAATGCTCTAATACCAATGATCTGGGTTTATGAGAAGAACAAAAGGAATAACATACTAAATACAATAACACAGAGATACAAAGAACAACAACATATATTTAGTGAACAATAACTTCTATTAAATAAATAAAATTGGCTGAGACTGTAAAACTACATAATTGAAAACAACTTGCTCGAATGGTGGTAGTTATCTCTGAGAAGAGATGTGGCTGCTACGCATATCCGTCTAAGAAGAATGATTACAATGAGGCTCCAGAGGAATTTTTGACATTACTCATGAATTCCAAAACCCTAGACATCCAAAAAACTAACCCTAGGAGATGAAACACCAAAATTTATGTGGGCCTCGATGGGTAAGTTGGTACCTCAACTTCTCGGGGTCGTAAATTTTGCATATGACCTCTGTTTTAGGCGTGTGATAGCCCGTTGGAAAGGCATTTTCTAGAAATACAACTTATTCCTTCAAACTATGATGAAGTGTACATTTTGACTGTGGAAATCCAAAAAAAAATTGTTTAGGGCCCCAAAATGACCCTGGAAATACAAAAAGATGTAATGACATGAAAACTTCCAAAATAGGTCAGTTGGAATATGTGGGCGGCCACCAATATCCACTTGGATGCTGTGTAGGGCTTTAGGATAGCCCCGAAAGTGCACAAACCACAATTACAAATGCATTTCATCATTACAAAGAAATGTGTTGAACTAAAAACTATCAAGAGGAGCTAGTTGGAATAGGTGGGTGGCCACCAATATCCATCTGGATCATCTTGTCCATAAAAAATGCATTAAAAATTAAAAACCTATTAAATGTGCCCATTTCAAAATAGATGTATGCCTATAGGCGTAACTATAGGCATAATAATTTGACCCGTGTGCTTAAAAAAATTAAATCGTATTAAAGCCACACACATGTCTAAGCAAGCATGATGTCAATTTGAAACAAGGGAAATAACTGTGATGCAGCTAGTCCATGTCTCGTTGAAGAATTTCAAGTGTCATTATTGTATTTGTACTGTATGTTTGGTTGTATTTGTAATTATAAAATGTGTATTCTGAGGCATGAATGAATCCACGACATAAGAAGGATTTCAATCTAACAACGAATCATTAGAAATTAAATGTGGATATACAACAACTAATGTTAAAATAATTCTACTTAGCATGGACAACAACTTTAGTTGAAAATGTAATATATATTTTATTGTTGATGATGTACTCTACAATAAACAATTTCCAAAGACACTAATGAGGTTGACATTAAGGATATATGTAAGAAATGGACACATAATATGATTTCCAACGTTTAATAGAAATGTTTACATATTGGGTCGATCAAATAAATGAATTAAAGAAGGAAAAACATACACACATGAGGAACTTTAATTGTTGTGATTGAGATAATTAGAACATAGCCTACATCTAGTCTCATGACAATCAACGATTATAAAAAAAAATCGAGTTTATGGAGAATACAAAAATTTTGACACCACAAATTAATTTACCAACAATCAACCAAAAGGTTCTAGGTGAAGCACCATATTACTACACTAAACCGAAATTCAAGAAAAAGAGCATTGAATTCCTTAAATTTCATTATCACAAAAGAGAATATGAAGCACCAGGTAACTCCCAACGAAAGTAGGCGTCTAATGTGATACCCCAAAGTTTCAAAAAATAAGACTTATTATTATTTTTATTATTTTTGTCTATCGACAATTTATGGATATTTATGATCAAACTCAAGTAATTATTGTTTTATTAATAAAAGAGGAAGCACACATTGAGTAGGAATATTATAAGAGGGATTCCATTGACCCAAAAGAGAAACAACCAAGTGATAGAAGAAGGGGACAAGTGTTACACATTATTTTGGTCATCTTAATGATCCATTGACAAACATGTGTTCATGTTCCCAAAAGAGCCTATCTTCATGATAAAAGTGAATGGTTTTCTCTTCCAAAAAACCTTATTAAGGAGGGTCATCACAGGCTATACCATAAGCATGGTGTGATTATGCCTGGTCGTCGCAGGCTGCCCTAAAACTGGTTTGTGATGTTTCCACAGGCTGTTCTATAGCTAGGGTGCGATGATGCCAAAAGGCTAAGAAAAGGTTGATATTCACGAAAGTTCTATAAGGATATCTTCTAGAAGGTGAGGTGGCATCTATGTGGTTGAGATCCTACTCGTTTATCTGATTTGGTGGGATCCTCCTAATCTCTTTAACCATCTCTCTTTCCCCTATATAAGGAGGGATTTCTCATGGAAAAGGCTAAGGTTAATGAAGGTTGAATTGACTGAGATTGTATGGAGAATTCTGCATTGGGTCATTCTTGAGAGCTTCACTTCAGTTCATCAAGTCATTGTGGATCTTCTTCATTCAATTTTGGAGCAAGTGTGTGTGTTGGGGAAAAGGGTCATCAGAAGGGGACCTTGCAACATCAAGGCTTTGGTTGTAATCTCCACTTTCATTATTATATAATACAATGATATGTTTCTTTACCATAAAACTCATCTCGTTTTATTGTATGATTCCTTGATCACATACATAGGTTCTCTTTGAGTATGCTATATTTCTTTCACTTTGGTTGGCTTGCGTTTTCTTACAGATATGATATCACGAGAGAATTGAAGTGGACCTAGGACGACGACGACAAGAGGAAGTGATATTTAAATGATATGTCACCTATCTTTCATTTGGTAGTAAACTCAATGATTAGAGCTTAGGGAAAGCGTCATGTCCTGTTTTGTTTTGTTCTAGATCTAGGTGGATCCGGGGAGAATTGTTCATGTCTACATTTACCGATAAGTCCCATAACAACAAGTGGTGAGATTAGTTGAGTTAACTCAACTAAGTGAGACAAATCTAAGGTTTTTAGGGAATCTGAAGAAACATGTGTAAAATAAAATTAACAGGTGGTCAATGAGAAGGAGACTGATGCATGTGTCAAAAACTTACATAAATATTATAAAAGAATAGGAAACAAAGAGGATGGGACACCATTATGAGCGGATGCGATTAATCTGAAAATTGCATGACACAAGAGAACACTCACATAAAGCTTGTAGCCCTAATTTCTGCAGTAAATCACATTGGTTAAGTTTCCAAAACGGTGGTGTCATATTTACACTAACAATTACAATTATGGAATGGAAACCGAAATATCTCTTTAAGGTAAACACACTGGTATTTAAAGTCATATTTAAACACCTGTAGAGACACATCATAAGTAATAGTGATTAGTATAATGCCTAATTAATAAGGATTAAAAAACCTATGAATAGTCCACTGATTAAACATACTTACCGAAGATAGTAAGGTTGAACGATATCTTGAGTAATCCTGGTACTGTAGCCATACATACCCTGCACATGCATGTATATTATTATAAAAGGAAATTTATTGGAATTTCCCTGAGAAATAAAAAGAAAAGGATATATAAATACCTTTCTTTACATAGAGCATCTCGAATATCCTAGGTGGAAGCTCTTGTTGTAGAAATAAACCAGCATGAAATTACGCTCCAATCTGATGGGTACCCTCATCCAAAACAAGGGTCCATCATTAGACTATAATTTCCATGAAACATATTTAAAATATTACCAGAGGACATATCACAGAAATGTGAAAACTATAATTTATGAGCGATACAAGTCTAGAATGCACTAACACTTAATCTAGTTGCGGCCATTGTCGCCACTAATAAACTCAATAATAATTACAAGAAACACGGTTAATGAATGAAAAACGGAAGTGGGAATATATAAGGGTTTAACGAAATGTGTAGAATGAGACGTATATAAGACCCAAATCAAAATAGCACAGGTTTGACAAATTACAATAGATATAGAGCATACAAAGTAACAAATGTGTATATATAACTATCGTAACACTATAGTAAAGACCTTTGTTACAATAGAATTCTTCATTAAGCGAGGAAAGGAACATAAAAATAACATTATTGCATGTGACCTAGATTTTCAACGTTCTATAGAATGCCAGAGCAATATAAAGAAAGTTAAACCAAACCTTTGCGCAAAACTGAGCATAGGTATCCACTGCTCAAACTCAAAGCCATAACAAAAAACTCAAGGATAGAGGGTCGAAACCCTGAAAACTCTTAGCACTGGATCAAAACCAAGAAGAAACCTTCAACTCATGCTAGAATGATACAAAATAATGGAAATAATGACCATAAGTCTCGATGGTGGTAATAACATTACCGAGCTAGCCCCCTTCCCAAGGAAGGTTACATCTAGCGTAAGTGAAGAGTGCCACACTATGAGTTAAGGACACATGCTTTTAATAAGATGACATTACTCTACGTTAATTTCTTTATACCCGCCTAACCACTCATTAAACATTTGTCATCATCTCAATTAACGCTGACTGGTCAAGTAAATCCTTATATGTTTAGTGCGTAGAATATTATGGGTAATCTAACCTTGATACGCTTTGATATAATGCCTTAGTAAATGTGGAGGCATTCGTCGATCCTATAACGAAGGTAACATAAAATTTCAATAAGGGTCCCATAAGGGACGAGAAATATTAAGAACTATGCTAAATCCTAACACACAAAAATATACAAGGTTGAATCTATATGTATGTATGTTTTCCATGAATCATATACATAAAACAAGTAAGGCATGGGATTAAGAGAAGGCATGGGATCAAGAGGATTTAATCTAACCATATAGAAATTGTGTATATTTATATATATGAATAGAAGTAGAATTACATATCACTCGTAAATAAGTAATCTCTTATCAAAGGAAATTTTGTAATGTCCTTGATTAGGAAGTGTATAAAATTATTCACACCTATAGTAGCCAAATCTGTAATACGATGTTGCATCCATTATTTGAACAAAAATAAAAATAAAAATTGAGAGTATTAAGGGCATGTGACAAAATGGTATCAGAGCTATAAGAACTGAACTTGGCCTTTATGGGATTAATCATGGAAAAATAATTTGTTATTGTTATATTTTCTTCTTACCTCTATGGATAAATTTTTTTTATTGCACGAAATATGACAAAAGTATCTATTCCACCTGAAGAAGGATTACGTCAAAATTCACTAGAAATTCCTGAACAAGGAAATATTGGTGATGGAATATATGGGTTGATTTGAATGGAAGCAGGGATAATAGACAATCTGAATTAATTCAGACTGTACGAGGTAGAATGGAAGAATTACAAATTGTTAGGGAATATAATGAATGAATTCTGAAGACACAAGAAGAACTTAATGAAATGTTGTTAGAAAAATGTGCAATTATATTTCTGATAGAAATATAGGTCATTTTTCTAGTAATTCTTAAACCGATCTGCATAAGAAAAATGCTAGAAAATTTGAACATACTGAGTCAGTGACATAATCTGTTGTTAATGAAATTGAAAATAATGAACACAAGATTGAAACTTCAAGTGAGGATAGTGATGAAAAGAAACAAAGTATTAAAAATAAACATAAGCATCATGATGAAATTATGGGAGCATTTAAAAATATTAAACCCCCAATATTTAATGGTGAGATGAAACTGGAGAAGAGGCGGAAGGTTGGCTTTCTGGAATGAAAAAATACTTTTAGATACATAATTACTCAAGTGAACTTAAGGAGAGAATGACCATCTATAATCTGACTAAAAAGGAAGATATTTGGTGGCAAGATATCAAGAGAGTAAAGAATATTAAAGAACGTAAAATCACTTGGAAGAATTTAAAAATATATTTTAAGAAACAATATCTATCAAAACAATATTATGAAAGAAAGGATAAACAATTTTATGAATTAAATTTGGGAAATTTAACTATGAAATATTTTTGCAAAAAATTTCTAAGCCTATTATGCTATGTACCTTATATTGTGGATGAAAAACCAAAGACACAATGATTCCTAAGTTGTTTACCTGCCTCATATAAATATAGGATTGAGTTTGAAAATCCTAGGACTTTAGAGGAAGCTATGCGTAAGGATAAATTGTGCTTTGAACAAGATAAGAGCATAAATGAAAATGCTAAAAATTGGAAGGGAAAGAAGGTTGAAAGGTTTGATCCACAATAATAAAAGGGGGAAATTTTTTCAATAAGAACATTGTTAAAGGGTTTCAAGGAAATAACTATAGAAACAATAAGCCTTATAACCCATATGAAAATAGAAACACAAAACCATCAACCTTTTATAATAAAGAAACTTCCCAAAAAGAACCACTAAAATTTTAGGAGTGTTGTGAACCAGGGATGATTTTAAGGATGGAAATTTGTTTTAAAATGTAGAAACCTTGGCAAATCTTACTAATCCTTCATATGACAACTATAAATGTTTTGCGATATTTTTGTAAAAATATTCAAATTTATAAGGATTTTATATAGTTTTTATAAAATTTTGGCGATTTTTAAGGTAAAATAATTTTATCCTA
>JZKD02S1594691.1:17137-27687 GCA_000966675.3 Picea glauca | reverse complement strand
TTTTGTAAAAATATTCAAATTTATAAGGATTTTATATAGTTTTTATAAAATTTTGGCGATTTTTAAGGTAAAATAATTTTATCCTATAGAATTTGGGCTAATCATTTTTAAAATAACGAATCTCGTTTTTGGAAAAACCATGGAAAATTAGCCCATGAGCGAAATTTAGCCCCTAAAATCATCCATGTTGTGAACCACATTATTTCAAGGATTGTCCACACATGAAGAAGAAAAAAAACATTATACATACAATTCGTGAAGCAACGACAGTTGGTGAAATGGCAAGGAGCACCCCAAATATTAGTGCAGCCTTGGAAAACCAACATGCAGATCATCAAGCTTCCATGGTGGAAGTAGAAGATATGTTGAACAATCAACCAATTTCCATTTTTATTGATCCAGGTGCTAGTCTAAGCTATGTCTCACCTAATATAGTATAAATATGTACATTACGAAAGGAAAATTTTAAAAAGCATGGTTAGTACAACTTGCTACATGAACAAAAATGAAGGTTACTGATTTTATTAAAAGTTGTGAAATCAATATTAATGGCTTCATGTCTCGAGAAAATTTGAATCTTTTGCAATTAGGATCATATGATGTATTAATTGGCATGGACTTGATAGAAAATTAAGTATAAGGTAATCCTAAACTGCTACAATAAATCATTTACTTAAGTAGATGACAATGACAACATTATTAGCATTAAAGGAATACCAAGAACCATTAGTGTTAGAAACAATTCAGCCTTGCAGATCAAAAGATGTATTCGTAAAGGATGCAAAATATTTGTAGTATATGCAATGGATAATGGAAACTGCAACATCCTCAAAATTTAGAAAAAATAATTCTATGTTGAATTTTGAAATAAATTTCCGTTTTTGGAAAATTCGGATTTGAAAATTATTTGCCATATATGAAAATTTTGATTATGTAATTAATTTTTTGATGACTGTTGGGAAAATATTTGACTTTCCCAACTATCCTCTTTTATTGGACACATGTATGAGATAAAATTTTAATAAAATTAATGTTGGAAGACAAATGGAACAACCAGGTTAAAAATAACTGACCATGACTCCATGAGTGGGGAACATGTTTGAGTTACCTTAAGGCTAATTTTTACAAGTGGCAGAAGTTGAATTTGACCACTAGCAGCCCCTAAAAAGCAGGGATTTGTAAAACTGCGAATTTCCCCAAGGAGGGAAAGGAATGAAAGACCTAGGCACAAGATTATATACAACATATGTGGGAGGCATGACACTGCTTAGTATGTTGGGGAAATAATTGAGAATTGGTTGCTTTTATGAGCACTTGTAGTGTGAGGCAATTAATATTATGATATGTTGAAAGTTACTATAGTTGAGGAGGATAATTCAGTTCACCCTTATGGACTCATGGTCAAGCTAGGGGGTGATCAGGACAAGTGACTGTGGCTGTTCTGTTCTATGGTTGGGTGGAACGTGGCTGTTCCTTTTGTTTTCCAACATTAGTTTATTCAAATATGTATCTCAACTATTAATTTCGTTATTGATGTTATATCTATGGTTGTTATTTGTTAGGAATATGTTTGGCTAGTATACACATAAGTGAAATCTGTTTTAAAGAGACTGTATCGCCATGTTATATTTTATGGATTGCTACAGTATAATAATATTGGCAATAATGTCTATCTGATATATATATATATATATAACAAACTATGTGTATATGCCTATTGGCCATTAAGAATCTGTATTTTGATTTTTGTTTGAATTTGTACATAATTAAATACCGCAGAAAATAAAGAAAATCAGATTGTATTGTTAATATGATACTATCATGGTGAGAATAGGTGGAAAGAATAAAATTCCAAGTACATTCTTTATTTACATCTATTACTCAGAAAGATTGTTGATACAATAGACTTCACACTGTCTTGCAAAAGTAACTATTGCAATCAATAGGTCTTTATCCAAACATTACAGTTGGGGTACCATAGGATACAAGAGTTCCATAACCTTTGTGTTTTCTAAAAACAAAACTCTCTATCTAAGTAAACTTAAATGTAAATGAACTACATAAAATTGTCCGCAAATTCTTGCAAGGACTGGTGGAAGAAGATGGAACTCGAATACCTTTTACGAACATGTGGAGTGACTCACCAAGTGTATGGGGTGCCTCCCAAAACTGTAACAAATAGATAAATGATATTTAGTAAATTATTAAAGTACGGAATTTGCAACAAAGTAAAGAATAAAAATTACTTAACTTGGGTTTTGATGTTGAAAGAGGCATCCTCGCCAACTTGCAAAGCCACCAATCCAATATAGAGGATGGAAGTGGGTGCATTGTTCACCTGATGGGTTCCCTTGCAAGACAAAAGGGACCCATCATCAATGTATATACTTGTGAAAATATTAACAATTGGGAAGGAAGAAAACATAAGTAAAATACTTCATTTAAGAACACAAATCTTGATAACCTGTAGGAATTAAATTGATAAAGTGAAAGGATTAATAAAGTAAAATAGATACCAACAGAAAAAGTTTTAATAACTAGAGAATAGTATTTTTGAAAGAGGGATTAAATATCTTACATATGGCCAAATACTCTGAGATAATCATTATAAACATAGTCCCTTTATGATACAGGCAGGCAAGCGAATTTTAACAAATTCTACAAGTATTACTTCAAATATAGTGTACAAGAGAAGAACCGTATTGTAACAAATTAATTAAATAAAAGAAAAATTAATCAATATATAGTGAGCTCTAACAAAGGTAAACGATAGTACATAATACATAAATTTAACAAGAAGTTAGAGCGGGATATGAATCTGTGTGAGTCTTTTCTTTTATGCATACATAATAGTTCAAATCTTTGCGGGCTTGGATCCACATCGACAAGTTATCCATGCATGCAAGTAACATGCCCCTTCATTATTGAATTCATGAGTCGTAATGATTAACCAAGAAAGGATAAACAATGGGTCTCTGTTGAAGGGTCATGGGAGTTTAGTAGCAACCGAGTAATACTGCCCTCCCGATAGAGGCACCCTTTGCTCTTTCAATTCGACGCCCATATTCCCTTTTTGAACAACATCCTTACCTTTCAACAATCGAGAAGCATTATTATCTCATAAAATTACAGGATAATTATTAATTTACGAAATGTAAGTCAAACATGGTTGAGATTAAACAAAAGGATGAGTATGGGACAAATCAACAAGTTTAAATAAAACACTGCCTGTTACACAGTAAGTTATCATTTTTATAGTGAGATATCTTGTACATTGAGCTACCTTTAAAATAACGTGGGCTACGCCATTGTACAGACCCAAAACCAAAACAAAACTTATAAGGGTTTAGGGTTTCCAACCATGGGTGAACTGAGAGTAACCTAGAGGTTTACGATTTGGAAGACTGATGGTTTTGTAAAGGAATCACAGTACCTGAACAAGGTTTTGGACTGTGTAAAGGACCCTGGAAAACACAATATCATTATAAGAGAATGAGATATGGAACACAGTGTCTTAATAATATAAACGAGACTTGGAAACTTACACAACGAACCCTTCAACACGATATCAACATAACAAAGAGTGGGGTATAGAAATGAAATTATACAGAGCTCGACCCAACACGATAAAGTATTACTTATATATATAAAATCATTATACAGAGCTTGACCCAACACAGTAAACGTATTGCACACCATGGAAATACATTATACAAAGCTCATCATGGTAAAGTATTACTTATATATAGAAATGCATTATATAGAGCTTGACCCAACACAATAAACGTATTGCACACCATGTAAATACATTATTCAGAGCTCAACCAACATGGAAAGATAATGTAAAGAAGTGCATATTATAAATCAAGATTCAGGATTGAAAACTCCCATAGCACAGAGAGTACGCTTAAAGCAAGCTTTGGGTGAAATCGTATTAAAAAGAGGAATGTATTCTTTCCAGATGCAAATGAAAAACCCTAATGAAGCAACAAGCATGGAAAATGAGATATAAAGGGGGAAATCTTACCATGTACATGCAGAGGGTAAGTGTTGAAATACCATTGACCTCCATGTTGCAAAGGAAACCGACTAAGTGCCTCTCTATCAATCCTAACCGAAGAGTTGAGAAAATTATCAAAGACAATGGTCATCCTGTGAATACCATGCTACCATAGTTGCTTAACCCTACTATTGCGGAGAAAAAAAACAAAGAAAAAAATTGAATGAAATGAATGCGAAGGGTAATGACACTGCATGCCTCCCAATAGTGGAGAATATTGGAGGGTACACCAACCTCTCGTTTCCATGTGAAGTCAGTCGAGGTGGCAAGATTGTAGTGCCTCTTCCCTGAAAAAATGTCAGGCCTAGAAGCCAAGGTGACCTACCACCATTAATGGATATGTCCAACTTAATTCCCAAGGCTAGGATTCGATTGTTTGATATTCGATTCATTAATGCTTCTCGAATTGTGTACAAGACATAAGTTATGGTTGATGCGGACCAGGGTTATATGTAATCAGAGATTCAACTATATGTCTTTAATTCTAAGTTTAATTCAACATATAGAAACACTTCATAACTTCACCCAAACCCCTAGCGCGGAATTTAGGACTTGGTGGTTAGGACCTATGCCCTTTCTCAATGCACAGTAGTGTTCAAGTATGAATTACTTAAAGTATAGTTAGAGTATGGTGTATAGTTTTTTTTATTTTATAAGATCATCGTGATATGTTTTAGTAACATAGATATGAATTATATGAGTGGGTTTCACTAGTTAGGCCTAGGATATGGACCTTGACAGGCGTAGCCATTATTATATTAGCAATTACATTGATAATGTTAGTAGCAACACCTAGTGGAAAAGTGTATGTATCTTAAGATTCCTTGCACACAATTTAGAAGGATTTATGACCTTTCCAGGTATAGATACACATTAATTGGATTAATATTTAATTATTCATTGTTTCACGACATTTTTCATTCATTTTAGACGATAGTGTTCCCCTTTGTAATTTTTTTTTTTTTTTTTTTTTTTGTGAAATTTGAGGTACATTATAGAAATGAAGAAAGTAAAAATGATATAGAAAACTTTCCTATATTACAAGAATTTCAAGACGTTTTCCAAGAGATTCCTGGTTTACTTCCTAAAAGAGAGATACATTTCTTTATAGAATTAGTACCTGGAGTAGTACCAGTCTCAAAAGCTCCATATCAAATGAATATCTTAGAACTTAATGAACTAAAATACCAACTTCAAGAATTACTAGACAAAAAGTTTATTCGACCAAGTGTATCTCCTTGGGGAGCACTGATACTTTTTGTCAGAAAGAAAGATGGAATCTTACAGTTATGCATAGATTATCAACAACTTAATAAAATGACAATTAAAAACAGATATCCTTTACCCCGTATCAATGGTATGTTTGATTAAGTACATGGAGCAAGAATATTTTCAAATATCGATTTGCGATCAAGATATAATCAAGTAAGAGTTAAAGACGAATATATATACAAAACAACATTTAGAACGAGGTATGGACATCACGAATTTGTCGTAATACCCTTTGGGATAACAAATGCTCCATCCTCATTCATGTGTCTAATGAATAGTATTTTAAGTAAATACTTAGACAAATTTGTAATCATCTTTATCGATGATATACTAGTCTATAAAAAAAATTAACAAGAGCATGAAGAACATTTACGAATAGTTCTACAGATGATAAGAGAACAAAAGATGTATGCTAAACTTAGTAAATGCGATTTTTATAAAGATAAGATTCACTATTTAGGACATCTAGTTTCTAAAGAGGGAATAGTTGTTGACCCTGAGAAAATAAAAGCCATTATGGACTAGCTAATTCCAAAGGATGTTTCAGACATAAGATCATTTATGGGTATAACAGGCTATTACCAGAAATTTATAATAGGTTTTTCGAAAATTTCTTATCCTATAACATCTCTACAAAAGAAAGGAACAAAATTTATATGGTATGAAAAATTCCAAGAAAGTTTTGAAAAACTAAAACATCTCCTAGCAACAACTCCTATACTAAAAATAATAGATCCTATAAGGACTTCGTCGTATGCACAAATGCATGCATTGAAGGGCTTGGAGGAGTATTAATGCAGGATAACCATGCGATTGCTTATGATTCTAGGAAGCTTAAGGAACACGAAAGACATGATTTAAAATTAGCTGCGATAATACAGGCACTAAATATGTGGAGACACTATTTAATAGGATGCAAATTCCTATTGATGTCTAATAACATTGCTTTAAAGTACCTATTTAATAAACAAAATCTTAATGCTCACCAATCAACATGGTTAGCCTTCTTGAGAGAGTATGATTTTGAAATAAGGCACATCAAAGGAAAATAAAATAAAGTAGCAGATGCCTTAAGTAGGCATACAAATCTGATTTATACAGTTACAAGAAGTAATTATGAAACTGATTTAGAGGAAAAAGTCAGGAATACGGTTGAAAAGGACATAGAATATCAAAATATTAAGTCAAAATTGGCAGAAAATCAAGCCGAAATTGAAAAATTAGACTTCAAACTTTCTTAAAAATGGGTTATTAGTGTATAAAATAGGATGTATAATCCTGAATATGAAGAAATTAAATTTTTAATTCTAAATGAATTACATAAAAATCCATACTCCAGACATCTTGGCTATCATAAAATAAATACTATGCTAAGAAAATAATTTTATTGGCCTAATATGAAAGGAGAAATTGTTGAATATCTAGCTAAATGCACAAAATGTCAACAAGTTAAAGTTGAACATCGACATCCAGTTAGACTATTACAACCCTTACCCATTCTTGAATGGAAATGAGAAATTATAAGTATGGACTTTATAACAGGTCTACCTAAAAGCAGTAAGCAAAATGATCCAATAATGGTTGTTGTTGACAAATTGAGTAAAATAGATCACTTTATACCAGTTAAATCCACCTATAAATCCATTAACATAGCAGATATATTTATGAAGGAAATATTACGACTACATGGAATTCCTAAAGTTGTAATCTCAGACAGAGATGTGAAGTTTACAAGAAATTTTTGGAAAGCCTTGTTTAAAGACTTAGATACACAATTAAATTTCAATACTACTTACCATCCTCAGATGGATGGGTAGACTGAAAGAACTAATCAAATAGTCGAAGATATTCTCAAAATGTATGTTATGGATAGACATAACAAATGGGAAGAATATCTATAATTGGTTGATTCACATACAATAATCATTATCAAGCCTCAACCAAACTTAGTCCTTTTGAAATTCTTTATGGAAGAAAATGTAACACTCCTATTTCCTAGAGTAATCCTATCAACAAATTAATGATAGGACCTAAAATGTTATAGGAAATGGAACTAACAGTGAAACATGTACAACATAATTTGAAAGTAGCCTATGACAGGAATAAGAGCTATGCAAACTCCAAAAGAATTCCAAGGGAGTTCAATTCTGGAGACCATGTGTATATAAGGGTAAAGCCTAAAAATATTCTTTAAGACTCGGAAGATATACTAAATTAGCTCCTAGATATTGTGGTTCATTCGAAGTGCTCACTCGAATAGGAATTGTAGCCTATCAACTTGCACTTCCAACTATGGTAAAAGTACATGATGTATTCCATTTTTCATTATTAAAAAAATATAAACATGATCCTACTCATATTGTGGATTGGAATGTGATAGACACAGAGCCAGAGGGAAAGTTTCCAGTAGATTTAGATCATATTCTCGACAGGAGGGAGCATATACTCCAAAGTCGATCCATCAAACAGGTAAAGGTGCAATGGAGGTACCTTAGTCTTGAAGAGGCTACGTGGGAAATGGAGGATCATATGTGGGAATCATATCCATTTCTCTTCCTAAATGATCCGTACCAAGATTAAATAACAGTGAGGGTGATGTTAAGTTCTAAGGGGGGGTGAATGTAATACCCCAAAGTTTCAAAAAATAAGACTTATTATTTTTTTAATTTTTTTAATTATTTTTGTTTATTGACACTTTATGGATATTTATGATCGAGCTCAAGTACTTATTGTTTTCTTAATAAAATACGAAGCACACATTGAGTAGGACTGTTATAAGAGGGAGTCCATTTATCCAAAAGAGAAACAACCAAGTGACAACAGAAGGGGACAAGTGGTGAGATTAATTGAGTTAACTCAACTAAGTGAGACAAATCTCACGTTTCTAGGGACTCTGAAGAAACATGTGTAAAAATCAAATTAATAGGTGGCCAGTGATAAAGAGGATCGTGCATGTGTCAAACACTTAGGTAAATATTATAAATGAAAATGAAACAAAGAGGATGGGGCGCCATTCCGAGAAGATGTTATTAATCTGAAAATTGCATGACATAAGAGAACACTCACGTAAAGCTTGTAGCCCTAATTTCTGCAGTAAGTCATGTTGGTTAAGTTTATTGGATCTGGATTCAACTCGGGGGTGACAAAGTGTGCACATATAGTTTCTCTGATCTACGGTTGGGAGGAACAACCTACCTGACGTGTGTTTCCCCTTAGAAATTTGCAGTTACATGTTTTTTTCTTCTAAGTTCCAATTTTAATATGAATTTTTTTTTATTAGAGTTGCAAATTGTTTTAGAGATTATGTCACTGATTATATAAGAGACTCGATAAATAAATGATTTCCTAGATTAGAGTGATGTATGTATTTACCAGAGTATAAGTATTAGTAAAAGTGTAAGTAATTTTAATCATAACTAACATGGTTTAAGACCCTAAACATTATTGATAATCCAATAGTAGAATATAACAGACATGGGAAATTAAATTGTTCTTATTAGAAAATATCAGGTAAATACTACTGGTAATCACAACCTATTGATCTAAAAATGAAGAAGACTTGTAATCTTGAAAATATTTGCAAGTAAAATTTTATGTGTTAAAAGAAAATGGATCAACTTTGCAACACATTACTAATAGGATTTACTCATTTAAGATGCACATAAACAACAACATAATCAATGAACATAAACACATAACACAACAAATGATAAAGGAGTTCACCCCTCTCTTGGGCTACATCTCCTGGTCCAACTTCCAATGGATCATTAGTATTATTTTCTCAAAGTGCTCAAAAAAGTGCTTTACAATGCTCAAAATGACCAATAGACTGCTCCAATGGCTTCAGAGTGTCCAAAAACCCCTAGCTAGGCTTTTTCGGCACCTTGTTTGGCCAAAAAACGAAGAAGTTAGGCTTCCTGGAAGTCACCCCTTCAAGCTTGTTGTCTCTGCATCTACAAATTGCACCCTTGTACGTTCAACCTAGCACACATGCCATTTAAAGCGTAAAAACTCGGCACCGAATGCAACCGCACCAATGGTGTGAACTGTAGGACGGTTATTGGTGCGCCAGCCCCTAACCGTCAAACTCGTGGGCACATGTGGGTCATGTGACCTCGCGCAAATATAAAAGGGCTAAGTTTTAAACACAACTTCTCCGCGTGCTCCGTGGCAAGGTCACATGCCATAGGTCATTTGACCAGAGGCTCAACCGTTTGCCATACGTAAACCCACACGCGTTGGAACTGTGGTCACATGTGAAACCAGGGCCAGGCTTCGTTTGTAATACCAACTCCCGTGCATATAATATGGTAATGGTCATATGTATAAACAATAGAACCGCGGGTCAGGGCTAAGCCCCGGCTCGACCCCCCGCCATATGTAACATTACTTTAATTCAAATATATTTTAACACATATAGTTAACAAGGAACAACGTGTGGCCCGTTGGCAGGGTGGACTTTGTAAAGGATTTGACCAGTGGGGAGGTCCGGGGTTCGAATCCCATGGACTCCATATAGTTTTGAACCAATAACCAATATAATGGTGCCACGTGGCAGCCCATGACTAGGCCACATGGCACTCAACCACAAACCAAAAACTGCCACATGTCGAAACATGATTCATCCAACTGTCAGCCAATCCAAAACTACCATGTCACCTCTTCCATGTCAACGTATGGACGTACGGTCTCTGCCACGTCAGCCTGTACGGACTACCCAGTTAGCGTCCTTTTTTTACTTGTTTGACGATTCGAACATATCATGATATCTCTTACTCCCGACGTCCGTTTGAACCCAAACAAGTTGCGTTGGGTTCAAAACGATGAGGCCTACGCTCTCGTTTGATTTGAAGCAATTCTGAGCACTTTGAATTTTTGAGCAAAATTTGATCCCCTGATCACACCTCCCCATTGGGAAGCTTTTGGACCTCCAAAAGACTATATTTAGTCTATGTGAAGATGAGGGTATAGTTCCCTCACCCTTGCAACCTCAATCCACTTGGATTTGCTTGGATTTGTACCTTTAAGACCAACTCGAAGATACTCCAAGTTCGCATTCTCTTGTCAAGGATGGTGTCTTCATGCAGTTCTGTAAGATATTCTGGGAAAAATCATCTATAGAAGGAATATGAACATGCTCTCCATGATCATCAATCAACGGAGGCTCATACAATTTCAAATTCTCAACATTAACAACTGCATACATTTGCATATAAGG
>JZKD02S1594691.1:0-14346 GCA_000966675.3 Picea glauca | reverse complement strand
CAATGTATTTGAGTAAAGTTTCTTGAGAAGACAAATCTACTCCCAAAACCAAAGCTCTTCTCCTAAATTCTTGAGTAAAGATTTGTACATTCTGTCCTTTAGCTTGTCTAAAATTCCATAGTAGCCTTTTGCTTATATGCCAATGGATAAAATTGTTTTTTAATTGCAACAATAAAATCATTTTAAGAAATTAAAATTTTACCATGCTTCTTCATATCCTCCCGAGTCTTGGATTCCCACCAAATGAGTGCCGCACTATCCAATCTTAAAGAAGCAAGTTGAATTTTGGTTTCATGATTTTGAATTTCTTGTATTCTACAATATACCTCAATCTGACGTATCCAATTATCTAATTTCTCAGCATTAACTTCTCCATTGTATATTGGCAATTCGAATTTAATATCAAGCTTTAATGAAGGAATTTGCGAAGGAGTTTTACCATGTCTTCTTGGAGAATTCGGAAGAGGTCTTGAATTGGTAGAAGAAGAAGAAGAAGAAGAAGAATAAGATGGAGGAGGGGTGGTGGAGAAGCACCATTCCCTCCATTTCCATTTGGAGTTTTATCACCACTGTCTCCCTTATGATTTGAAGGGTTGGAGCCTTCACATTGCAACCCTACATTCCTTTCCATCAAGATCTTCATCATCTCTCTCATTTCCATGACAGCCTTTCTAAGATCTTCATCTTCTGCAAGAACACGTTCATGAATTTCTTCATGAGCCATACTTGGTGAATGCCTCCTTGAAACTTGCGGTGATTGTATATGCTAAGTGCTTCCTCCTTGAAGGATGAGAACTTGGCTCCACAAGTTGACCTTCTCCTCTTGTGAGTTTTAACCTTGTGAGCATCAGAAACACAACACTTGCAAATAATCAAGTCTTTAAAAACCTATGCTCTGATACCAACTTGATCTAAAAATGAAGAAGACTTGTAATCTTGAAAATATTTGCAAGTAAAATTTTATGTGTTAAAAGCAAATGGATCAACTTTGCAACACATTATTAATAGGATTTACTCATTTAAGATGCACATAAACAACAACATAATCAATGAACATAAACACATAACACAAAAAATGATAAAGGAGTTCACCCCTCTCTTGGGCTACATCTCCTGGTCCAACTTCCAAT
The DNA here is from genome assembly GCA_000966675.3 of Picea glauca. Lineage (NCBI taxonomy): Eukaryota > Viridiplantae > Streptophyta > Pinopsida > Pinales > Pinaceae > Picea > Picea glauca. The sequence continues at coordinate 13,216 of JZKD02S1594691.1, read as the reverse complement.
GGATCCTTAGTATTATTTGCTCAAAGTACTCAAAAACATGCTTTACAATGCTCAAAATGAAAAATAGACTGCTCCAATGGCTTCAGAGTGTCCAAAAACCCCCAGCTGGGCTTTTTCGGCACCTCGTTTGGCCAAAAAACGAAGAAGTTAGGCTTCCTGGAAGTCTTCCCTTCAGGCTTGCTGTCTCTGCATCTACAAATTGTACCCTTGTACGTTCAACCTAGCACACACGCCATTTAAAGCGTAAAAACTCGGCACCAAACGCAACTGTGCCAATGGTGCGAACTGCAGGACGGTTATGGGTGCGCCAGTCCCTAACTGTCAAACTCGTGGGCACATGTGGGTCATGTGACCTCGCGCAAATATAAAAGGGCTAAGTTTTAAACACAACTTCCCCACGCGCTCCGTGGCAAGGTCACATGCCATAGATCATGTGACTGGAGGCTCAACCGTTTGCCATATGTAAACCCACACGCGTTGGAACTGTGGTCACATGTGAAACCAAGGCCGGGCTCCGTTTGTAATACCAACTCCCACACATATAATATGGTAATGGTCATATGTATAAACAATAGAACCACGGGTCGGGGCTAAGCCCCGACCCTACCCCCCGCCATATGTAACATTACTTTAATTAAAATATATTTTAACACATATAGTTAACAAGGAACAACGCATGGCCCATTGGTAGGGCGGACTTTGCAAAGGATTTGACCAGTGAGGATGTCCGGGGTTCGAATCCATGGACTCCATATAGTTTTGAACCAATAACCAATATAATGGTGCCATGTGGTAGCCCATGATTGGGCCACGTGGCACTCAACCACAAACCAAAAACTGCCGCATGTTGAAACATGATTCGTCCAACTGTCAGCCAATACAAAACTTCCACGTCACCTTTGCCATGTCATCGTACAGACGTACGGTCTCTGCCACATCAGCCTGTACGGACTACCCGGTTAGCATCCTTTTTTTACCTGTTTGACTATTCAAACAGATGACGATATCTCTCGCTCTCGATGTCCGTTTGAACCCAGATGAGTTGCGTTGGGTTCGCAACGATGAGGCCTACGCTCTCGTCCGATTTGAAGCGATTCCGAGCACTTTGAATTTTTGAGCAAAATTTGATCCCCTGATCACCTATGCAGTAGGAATTGAAAGTATATTACCCTAGATGCTAGATTTTATAAATCCGACCTTCTAGGATTCAAAGAAGTCATAAATGAAAATGAAAAGTTGAGACAAGTCAAAGTAAGTCATATAAGTAGTGCTTAGAATAAACCACAACATCTAGTTAAAAGAACTAAGACTTTCTGTTAATAAAACCTTGTAAGGAAATCATAATATAAGGAATATACAGAGTTAAAATATATTTTTTGTCAGAGATTAATTCTATTAATCTATAACTAGGGTAAAACCCTTAAAGAAATAGGAGGCATTGGATACAACATGGGAAAATAGAAGTCTGATTATATAGTTATAAAATCCATTATCAAATAACAAGACATAAATCCAAAAATTTCCTTAGAACAATTTGAACCAGTAAGAATAGTACGTAGAATAGAAGAAAGTTTGTGAATGTTTAGGCCAAGAAAAGTACAGACATATGAAATTGTCAACAATAGAAATTGCAGGTAACTATCAAAATTATTTTATACATTGAACTATCCCAAAACAATGGTGTCATATTCTACACCAACAATTAAAATTATGGAATGGAAACCAAAATACTTCTTTAAGGTAAATTCACTGGTATTTAAATTCATATTTAAACATATGTAGAGACACATCATAAATAATAGTGATTAGTATAATGCCTGAGTAATAAGGATTAAAAAACCTATGAATATTCCACTGATTAAACATACTTACCGGAGATAGTCAGGTTGAACAATATCTTGAGTAATCCTGATACTGTAGTTGTACATACCCTGCACAAGAATGCATATTATTATAAAAGGATATTTAATGGAATTGAGTTGAGAAATAAAAATAAAAGGATATTTAATGGAATTGAGTTGAGAAATAAAAATAAAAGGATATATAAATACCTTGCTTTACCTAGAGCATCTCGAATATCCCAGGTGGAAGATCTTGTTGTAGAAATAAACCAGCATGAGCTTATGCTCCAATCTAATGGGCACCCTCGTCCACAACAAGGGCCCATCATTAGACTATAGTTTCCGTGAAACATATTTTAAATCATACCAGAGTACATATCACAAAAATGTGAAAACTATAATTTATGAGCGATATAAGTCTAGAATGTACTTGTTAGCACTCTGTAATTTTCCCAAGGCTACGGAGGCAGTCACAGAGGCAACATCAAAACCACTTTGAGTCTAGGATCTAGCCCTCCAAGACTCAGAGAGGGATCTCTCTGTCTGATATAACTTTGTTGGAAGAGGATATTATGCTAGCTATGCAGAATAGGGTTATGTTCTTGGGGTTTTCTAGTTGAGACAACAAAAGAAGACCATTGGGCTATGGGGTCTGTGACAAGTTTGAAATTAAACATAGGTATATAAGGTATTTCCATAGGGCAAGGTAATGCATACTTTGGATTCTTTAGAAATAAAGTGATGTAAAAGAGGAACAAACGATATAATCAACTACAATAAAAAAACATCCAAGAATTTCTTCATTGTAGTATCAGAGGAAAACATTAAGATTCTCAAAAGCACTGCATAGAGTATCAGGGATAAATTTTGCGTTAAATCTCCTTTTGAAAATTAGAAAGAGAGAAACATAATGAAGACTAATTAGAATCACATTTGACGAAACAAGAAAACTTCACCAATCGTCGACACACAAGAATCCTGTGAAAAAGTCCCTTTGTATTCATGGTGAATAAGAAAAATGCTACAGGGAATAGCCTTCTCGGGCGTGAGATAAACAACCTTTACATTAAAAATAATCTCTGAATAAATAGGATAGACCTCCCCATAAGTTTCAGAAGTCGGTTTCAACCGCCTCAGCCAAAAATAGCCATAAATCCCCAAAACTTTGGAACTGTCCGCCATGAAAGACGGGCCTAATTTCTGTGAAAAAGGGGTTCGAACATACATCTTTTTCTCTTCAATGATGACACCTGGGAAAAACATGAAGGAGGTTATTGTAGATGGGCATGTGCTGGACACAAAAGTCCTTCGGTTTTTCCAAATTCACCTCCAGCTGGCCGTAATAGCTCCTGCAAAATCAGGACTGTAACGAAAAAGTGAAAATATGGAAAAAAGGGCCTCGAAGATGGCTACGATTCTCCCTGCTCGTGGCACCAGTGCAAAAAATGAGAGAGGTTTTTTTTCTTCAGGACGTTACGGAGAAAAAAGTCTCTCGGCTTTTAAAAAATCATTTTCATTTTCCCAGAAACTGCCTCGGACGAAGACATGCTAAACAGGCGAAAATAGGTGAAAATGGGAAAAACGGTTTTATTTTTGAGAAGGCGGTATTCCGGACCCCCCCTGAGGTGGTAAGCGATTTTTTTTTGGGGGGGTCCACTGGCATGTGGGGGCGACACCTATCCGGGGGTGGTTTTCAGAAACTACCATTCCGGACCGCCCCCTCTCGTTAAGTTTCAGATAGTGAGGGTGGGTCCGGAATTTTTAAAGACCATTGATTTGATTTAAATGTGAGACGTGATGTTTTAGGATGCGTTGAGGTGGGTAGGACTTAGGATAGTGCTTTTTAGTTTTTTGTTATATTGTGTATTTTTTTAATTTTAATATATTTTATTGTTTTATTTATGTTATATACTTTTATACATTTTTGTTTGGTTTTTTGTTTTAAATGTTTATTTATATGTTTTGTTAATATATGTTTTTAATTTTGTTTGTATTTTATTTAATGTTTGTTTTGTTTTATATAATGTTTAATGTATTTTAATATATGCATTTTAATATTGTTTTTTTTTTAATTAATTTAAAAATTAACCTAGTTATTAAACTAACTTAATTATTAATTAATTAATTAATTAACTAATAGTTATTCTAACCATTTTATTTTAAATTATCCTATACTAAACTTTATTACTAGAATTATTAACTTAATGTTTTTAACCTAAGTTTGTTTATTCATGGAGGGGTAAGATTGGTCAGAGGTAGTCAACGGGGCAAAAGGACAAGGGAGTGAGGGCGTAGCGTGGATGAAGGATGCAATAGGGTGATGGGGGAGCGAGCGAAATGAATGGAGGGGAGAAACGGGATCAACTGAGCCATACTTCATCATCATGAGAGAAACGCCAAATCAACAGTCGAAGAATCGAGTTACCTATGATTATAGGTCCCCAACATATTCTCCACCTGGGGATGGCAGCTTCTTTCAGGAGGTGTCAAGAACCATGGACCTCTGAACATGCAGATTGGTGTTTTATCCATTGGGCTGATCCCAAAATCTTATTCGGCAACTTGTACCTGTTTTGATCTTGCAGCTGAAACCAAATTAAGATAAACACTGCTGAAAAAGAGATGCTCAGAATGTTGAGCTTATTCGAAACTGCTACCAACCCTACACTACTGACAATTTCATCGTTCTAAATGATACAATAATTCCAATGCAACCAATCAAGTAGTTGTTGAGACCAAAAAACTGTTTGACTGCTCGTTAGCACAGTGAAAAGTGCAGCTTGACCTTTTGCCCATCGACTCAAAACTGCAAAGTGAAAAGGCCACTACTGAAAATGTGATTGATATTTACCATAGAGACCTCGACAATCTTGAAGAACAAAAGTACTTCCAGAGATAGATTGAGGCTCTACAGTGAAAAAATTCTCCATATAGGTAGCTATAGGATCAAGGTAGAAATGACATGTTCCTTGATTTTTGGATGGCAGCTCTGGCATTGTATCTATGTTATTTTCATCCTCATGCATTTCCTGACATGGATGCAATTGCTATGATGGGCTTTGTAATGTGACTTCTGCTGAAAAAGATAATGAAGTTGATTGTCTGATCATGTCAATATCATAACAACGTTTTATCCCATAGCTGGATGATGGAAAAAGACTTTGACTACACAAGTCATCCAACACATCTGATATTGGATCTTGTAGAAATTGAACTGACTGCTGCATTGGTCCCACTAAAACTTCTTGATTTTCTGTGTATTTATCCTTTAGCATATACTCAATATTATTTTTCAAAAACTGAAATGAATTAAAGCATAATGGTACAAAGTTATTGTGGATTAACTCATAATTTGCCTTAGGCTTTAACCTTTCATCTGAAATTTGAAAATCAAAGTAGGTAAAGGGTTGCAACTCTAGATTCAGAACAACCTCCACATCAACAATGACATCTTCACCTAGTTGATCAAAAAATTCCCCCTCTCTACTATTGACAACTTGCTTACAATTTCCTCTCAAAGATTGAAAATAAGAGAAACATAAGCGCAAAGATTTTTCCCTTACTCTGAAATTTTCTGCCTCTTCCTCATCGTGGTCATGACTGTTGTGCAAGGGATGATTGTCATATCTGAACTGTAAATGATCTTCTTCCTGCCAATGACATGCTGCTGATTTCTTTGAACAATCCACCTCTATTTCAGCCTCACGATCATCATCATACTGATCATACTTGGGTAGATTATCCAAGTAAGAAAAGTCATCGAACATGCACATCATATCAGCCGATGGCTCTTCAACAAGATGAGTTGGAACTTCATCTTTGACTATGTTGTGAATTGAATACATGAAAGAATCGTTATTCAAACCATGGTACCAAGGATGAGTAGCAAAATGTTTGGGAACTGTGACCTTTTCTTTATCTGAAATCAATGGAACATGATGTCTTTGGACAACAAGTTCATCTTTTCTATTGATCATCTACATCATCTCTTCCATGGCACTGGCCAAAATATCCAGTTTAGCTTCTGATGACTTCGGTTGCTCCTTTTCTTTGTTCTTTACCTTTGAACTTTTGATCAGCAGGTTGGCCTCCACATCAACTGCAACGTTCTGCATTTCTTCAAGGATTGCAGTGTTCCTTTCTCTTAATTGGAATGCCATCTCAGGATCGAAGGCATCTGGGAAATGTAATTTGGCTAAACCAGGAGGTGGCCTTACATCCACAGGTATTGAATGATACACCTCATTGAACTTGGTTGAGAACTATTGTACTGTCTCTCCGGGCTTTCTTTTCAAGTGGTCATATTCTTCTAGGATGAGGAAAATATTTTCCATGATCACCCACCTATCTAAGAAATCTTGCATGAACTGATGAAAATTTCTGATGCTTGCAGTTGACAGATTTCTAAACCAATTTTTAACTTTACCTTGCAAAGACAGGGAAAAAATTCTGATACAGACATCATCATCTTCGACCTCATAAAGGTCAAGAAAATCCTCAAGACTTTGGATATGCTTTTCAGCAGTAATATTGGCATTCTCTCCATAAAACCTGGGAAAATTATTGATGTAATTGACAAGGAGGTCATGGAGAAAAGGAGGCAAATCTAGAGGCTTGTATCGGTCTCGGAATTTTGCAAGAACAGGAGATGAAGCAAGGGGCTTACAACCATCCAGAGGTTTAGCAAGAGTAGGAGATAAAGCAGGAGGCTTATGTCTCACTAGGGTTTCTATAGGTGCATCTGGGATGTGCACAGGTGTATGAGTATGTACATAATATACAATTGGGGATATGATCTCTTGAGACTCATCAATTAACAAATGGTCAAAGTAATATTCAACAATATACTTTTGATTAGGCTTAGAAAAAGAGAAGACATAATTGCAGATAAAACCAACGATGTCTTGAATGCAATTTGATCTTGAGTACCTGGTCTTTCTAGGCTGCTTGGTCATGCTTCAAATTCTTCCTCCAGTGGAGTCTTTGAGTTGGCACTGTCTAGAGCTGATTGGAGTCGCCAGGTGAATGATTTCATCCTTTCTGTGTCTGGTCACTATCCACCATCAGTGATTAGATATGGATCTTTGAAGTGTACTACTAGGGAGAGTCCCCAGTATGGTCTCCATTCTGTTAGCACTCTGTAATTTTCCCAAGGCTGCAGAGGTAGTCACAGAGGCAACATCAAAACCACTTCGAGTCTAGGATCTAGCCCTCCAAGACTTAGAGATGGATCTCTCTGTCTGATATAACTTTGTTGGAAGAGGATATTATGCTAGCTATGCAGAATAGGGTTATGTTCTTGGGGTTTTCTGGTTGAGACAACAAAAGAAGACCATTGGGCTATGGGGTCTGTGACAAGTTTGAAATTGAACACAGGTCTATAAGGTATTTCCACAGGGAAAGGTAATGCAGAATTTGGATTCTTTAGAAATAAAGTGATGTAAAAGAGGAACATACGAGATAATCAACTACAACAAAAAAACATCCAAGAATTTCTTCATTGTAGTATCAGAGGAAAACATTAAGATTCTCAAAAACACTGCACAGAGTATCAGGGATAAATTCTGCATTAAATATCCTTTTGAAAATTATAAAGAGAGAAACATAATGAAGACTGATTAGAATCACATTCGAAGAAACAAGAAAATTTCAACAATCGCCGACACACAGGAATCCTGTGAAAAAGTCCCTTTGTATTCCTGGTGAATCAAAAAAATGTTACAGGGAATAGCCTTCCTGGGCGTGAGATAAACAACCTTTACATTAAAAATCATCTCGGAATAAATAGGATAGACCTCCCCATAAGTTTCAGAAGTCGGTTTCAACCGCCTCAGCCAAAAATAGCCATAAATCCCCAAAAATTTGGAATTGTCCGCCATGAAAGACGAGCCTAATTTCTGCGAAAAAGGGGTCTGAACAGACATATTTTTCTCTTCAACACTGACACCTGGGAAAACAATGAAGGAGGTTATTGTATATGGGATTGTGCTGGACAAAAACCTCCTTCGTTTTTTCCAATTTCGCATCCAGCTGGTCGTAACAGCTCCCGCAAAATCAGGACTGTAACGGAAAAGTGAAAATATGGAAAAAGGGCCTCGAAGATGGCTTCGATTCTCCCTGCTCATGGCACCGATGCAAAAGCTGAGGGTTTTTTTTGTTCTTCAGGCTGTTACGGAGAAAAACCTCTCTCGGTTTTTAAAAACTCGTTTTCATTTGCCTAGAAATTGCCTCGGACGAAGACATGTTAAACAGACAAAAATAGGTGAAAATGAGAAAAACGGTTTTATTTTCGAGAAGGCGATATTCCGGACCCCCCTGAGGTGGTAAGCGGTTTTTTTTTTTTGGGGAGGGGTCTGCTGGCATGTGGGGGTGACACCTGTCTGCGGGTGGTTTTTAGAAACTACCATTCCGGACCCCCCTCTCGTTAAGTTTCAGATAGTGAGGGGGGGTCCCGAATTTTTAAAGATCGTTGATTTGATTTAAATGTGAGACATGATGTTTTAGGATGCGTTGAGGTGGGTAGGACTTAGGATAGTGCTTTTTAGTTTTTTGTTATATTGTGTATTKTTTTAATTTTAATATATTTTATTGTTTTATTTATGTTATMTRSTTTTATACVTWTTTGTTTGGTTYTTTGYTTWAAATKTTTATTYATATGTTTTGTTAATATATGTTTTTWATTTTGTTTGTATTTTATTTAATGTTTGTTTTGTTTTATATAATGTTTAATGTATTTTAATATATGCATTTTAATATATATATATATATATATATATATATATATATTTTTTTTTATTTTTTTATTTTTTTTTATTTTTTTTTATTTTTTTTTTAATTAATTTAAAAATTAATATAGTTATTAAATTAACTTAATTATTAATTAATTAATTAATTACTTAACTAATAGTTAGTCTAACCATTTTATTTTAAATTATCCTATACTAAACTTTATTACTAGCATTATTAACTTAATGTTTTTAACCTGAGTCTGTTTATTTGTGGAGGGGTAAGATTGGCCAGAGGTAGTCAACGGGGCAAAAGGACAAGGGAGTGAGGGCATATCGTGGATGAAGGATGCAGCAGGGTGATGGGGGAGCGAGCGAAATGAATGGAGGGGAGAAACAGGATCAACCGAGCCAGACTTCGTCATCACGAGAGAAACGCCAAATCAACAGTCGAAGAATCAAGTTACCTATGATTATAGGTCCCCAACAGTACTAACACTTAATCTAGTTGCGTCCATTGTCACCACTAATAAACTCAATAATAATAACAATAAACATGGTTAATGACTAAAAAACAGAAGTAGGAATATACAAGGGTTTAAACAAATGCATAGGAGACATATATAAGACCCAAATCAAAATAGTGCAGGTTTGACAAATTACAATAGAGACAAAGCATACAAACTAACAAATATGTATATATAACTATCGTAACACTGTAGTGAATACCTTTGTTGCAGTAGAATTCTTGATTAAGCGAGGAAAGGAACATAAAACTAACCTTATTGCATGCGACCTAGATTTCCAACATTCTGCAGAATGCCAGAGCAATATAAAGAAAGTTAAACCAAACCTTTGCGCAAAACCGAGCATAGGTATCCACTGCTCAGAGTCAAATCCATAATGAAAAACTCAAGGAAAGAGGGTCAAAACCCTGAAAACTCTTAGCATTGGACCGCAACCAGGAAGAAACCCTCAACTCGAGATGGAATGATACAAAACAATGGAAAGAATGACCGGAAGTCTCGTTGGTGGTTTGGAACATTATCGAGCTAGCTACCTTCCCAAGGAAGGCTACATCTGGCGTAAGTGAAGGGTGCCACGCTATGAGTTAAGGACAAGATCTTTTAATAAGATGAAAATACTCTACGTTGATGTCTTAATACCCACCTAACCACTCATTAAACATTTGTCACCATCTCAATTAACACTGACCGGTCAAGTAAATCCATATATGTTTAGTACATAGAATATTATGGGTAATCTAACCTTGATATCTTTTGATATAATGCCTTAGGGAAATGTGGAGGAATTCGTTGATCCTAGAATGAAGGTAACACAAAATTTCAATAAGGGTCCCATAAGAGAGGAGAAATCCTAAGAACTATGCTAAGTCCTAAATCATCGACAATGAGATTACGCCAACAACCAAGATTAAGACTAAAGATCCTCTTCAAACCGAATCTCAAAATGAACGAAGACCTGAGTACCAAGAGTGGATTTTATCAGTACCAAGACATTAGGTGTATTTTATAAATGGATTCCTCTGGCTCTGACAAACCTGCAAACATACAAACCAACACCCCCCAAAATAAGAATATTAAATTCCACAAAATATCATTTATATAAACAGATTCCTCTTTGAAAAAGTACAATATGAATTACTTACTAGTGTTATCCCTGCACTCTCCTTTGTAAGTGATATTATCCACATAAATGCTCGCATGGGATCCTCTCTCCACTCTCACAATCCTCTGCTTCTGGGAAAGACTAGTGGAGCTCACACACGCCTCTAAATTCACATTCTGTTCATTCCAACGCTTTAATTTCATTAATTTACATAATAATGAACAATGGATTTCTTTCAAATTGTTGATTCCATTAAATGCTAGTTGGTATACATGTTCAATCCGATCTGCAAGTTTATAGTATAACTGTGATACATTGACCCAAAATGCATGTTCTCGAACTTTTGGGGTTTCGTTTAGAGGAAAGATCTTGTCTTATTGGTACCACAATTTATTCAATAGAATTTCTGTCAAGATTGCCGAATTTCTTCATCTTAATCTATTTTCTTTCCTTATTGATTGGAGTAGGTTAGAGTTGGCAATGGCTTGCGATGCAATTCATTTTTGGATGACTTCTTTGTTCATTGTATCTTTTCTCAAATTAGCTTTGGCATGTCTTTTTCTTTGGGTGGCATGGTCTTTGTCACTGTTAAATTTGGCAGCATCGACAGTCATTCTCCAATGGGAGACCATATGGGCCACTCTGAGGCTAACCAAGGAGATTTGGAGAATCAACTAGTCTTGTGAGGTATTGAAAAAATCCAGGGGGAACGTACAAGCTCTGCGAGTCAAACCAAAAGTCAGGACAAATGAGATGCTATGTGAGTCTAATGCAAAAGTCAGGGGGAACGTACAACCTCTGTGAGCATAGACAGTCTAGTGCAAAAGTTATGGGGAATGTACAACCTCTGTGAGCATAGACAGACTAGTGCAAAATTCAGGGGGAAAGTACAACCTCTGTGAGCCTAGTCAAACCTTGTGAGCCATGAGAAAAAGTCATGGCATCTAGGAAAAGTTAGGTTGAATATAAAATTCCTATGAGCTAGAAACAAACGATATTCCTAATATTGAAAATGATATAGATGTATCGATCTAGTGCGTTGGCATGTGTAACATTATCCACCATGAAGATAATTTCAAATTTCCTTGTCAAGAGTCGAGTTGTAACTGAAGTCTCAAGTCTAGTTCTATTTTCGAACTAAAGTGTAATGTTGAGTTGTAACTGAAGTCTCAAGTCTAGTTCTATTTTTGAACTGAAGTGTAATGCTGAGTTGTAATTGAAGTCTCAAGTCTTGTTCTATTTTCGAACTAAAGTGTGAGTTGTAACTGAAGTCTCAAGTCTAGTTCTATTTTCAAACTAAAGTGTAATGCTGAGTTGTAACTAAAGTCTCAAGTCTTGTTCTATTTTCGAACTAAAGTGTGAGTTGTAACTGAAGTCTCAAGTCTAGTTCTATTTTCAAACTAAAGTGTAATGCTGAGTTGTAACTGAAGTCTCAAGTCTAGTTCTATTTTCAAACTAAAGTATACGAGTCTCAAGTCTAGTTATATTTTCGAACTAAAGTGTAATGCTGAGTTGTAACTGAAGTCTCAAGTCTAGTTCTATTTTTGAACTGAAGTATACCAGTCTAAAGTCTAGTTCTATGTTCGAACTAAAGTATGAAGCTGAGTTATGATTAAAGCATGCAAACAAGTTACTATTTCGAGCCTCTCCTCTTCTCCTCTTCAGCCTATATAAGTAGAGGTTGACCCCTCTCTTCAACGCAGTTTTGATATGCAAGTTATGCAAGTTAAGGGTGAAGCAATAGAGGCACATATCAGTGATAAAGAGGAAACATACCTATTGGAGCCGCCCTTGTTCTTTCACCTCACGCGAATTTTCAAAATTTGATACTTGAGATCTAAGGTTGTTTTTCTTCTCCTTCCAAAAAACATAAAACTCTCAAATCTTGTCGCATGAATAGCAATGCGTTTTCGCTTTCAAAAAATATCCGTTTTTTCGCAAGAGTGTTTGCTCTCTTGATTTATTTTGGGATGTCGCCGGTCGGGTGCTTTAAATATTCGAATTCACAAGTCCCGAGTCGCGAAACTGCGAACTCGTTCCTTCAATTTTTCACCCAAGGCATTGACTATGGTAAACCCCTTGACCCTTGATTAGGCATCGTCGGTATTTTGTGCCTCGGCATTCGTCAAGAACAAGTTTTTGTTCTTACACCCCTGATAGCTAAGAACGCGATAACTTTTAAGAAAACCTTGGTTGATAACTAAAGGTAATATTCTAACCACGGTTAAACTTGGTTCTCGGCACATCGCCGCTCGGCATTTTCTTTCATAAAGTTAAGGTATCCAAAACTCCGATTCACGAAGTTGCGACATGAATGTATCAAGGTTAATTAATCGCCTAAACTTAGATTTACTCCTCTTGATTCGAGCCAAATTATCGCCGCATCGCAATATCGCGAGTTAAAAGGTCAAAACGCGAAAACAGAATTCGCGATGCAACGAAAGGCGAAGAAGTTTTTTAAGTCAATAAGATTTGTAATACTTCAAAATTAAACGGATTAAGTCCCGTGCTTCAAGGTTGGCACACTTCATGAGGTATTTATTCATTTACTCTCCATAACCCGAGTACCTGTCAAGCCGCCCAATATTCATGACATTAATGAGAAATTAGGGTAAATCCACGAAGAAAATAAGATCGGATTTTTTCAATTAATTTGGTTTTATTCGCGATTTGACGGACTTATGACAAAGGTACATGATTTTCAAAATATATACGAGACTTTGTTTTATTTGTTAAAAATAAACATTTCTTATTAAGCATATAGAGCACGCCTTTCTCCGAGTAAACTAGCCTCTGCATGTATACGCAGGTTTATCACAGAAGAACGAAAACACCAGCTTCAGCTATGGCGCCAAGGAGAGCAGCTAAAGAAAATGTCGAAGTTGCAGCACAGGGTTCAGACAACATCTCAGATACTTCGCCTCGGACGGACGGCTCAGTATCTACCTGGTCTTCTATTACAGACATCCTGCAATCCGAGTTAGTAAACTGTTCAGACTCTGATGACTATAACTATGATAT
>JZKD02S1594690.1:0-10073 GCA_000966675.3 Picea glauca | reverse complement strand
GAAGAAGAGGAAGGATGGGCCCTCCAGGGCCATGCTCAGGTCAATCCTGCTCTTGGTACTCCATGTCTAGATCACGTGGGCCTCGAGACATGATCTCCTAGTTATCCCTAGATATCGGGGATAACAAGTCTAAATGAAGGTTTTTTGGGATTAAGCTTCTCATTGATATCTAAAGGCATATTGAGCCCCCAAAATGAATCTCCTCAACGATACTTTTCAAACGGGCTATCATACGCCTAAAATGGAGATCGTATGCAAAAGTTACGACCCTCAGAAGTTGATGTACTAACTTACCCAAACGTGGCTCACATGAATTTTGGCGCTTCATCTCCTAGTGTTAGGTTTTTGGATGTCTAGGGTTTTTGACATTCCTTTTTATTGTAAAAAATGCCTTCAGAGCCTCATTGTAATGATCTTCTTGCAAATGAGCACAACCGTCACATCTCTTCTCAGAGATAAATCCCCACCATTCCAGCAAGCTCGTTTCCACTGCATTTTATAGTTTCATCTTATTTCCTTATTGAATAGAAAACCAACTTTACTATATCTCTGTTATTTCGTGTTAAGCACTTGTTAATCATCTGTAGTCATTTATTTCTTCTCATAAAATCTGGATCATTGGTATCAGAGGGGTATGCTCCTTGTCGTCTTAATGCATGTCCTCAACGAGGTCAGAGTACAAAGAGTTGGGTCTCGAGCTTGTTTCTCTTGAGGACAAAAGATCTCACACGCCCAAGCGACCTCTCATGGCAGGAGAAAAGAAAGATGACGAGACAGGATATCCTTTCAAACTGTTGATTGAGGAATCCCTCAGGCAACAAAGGAACGAGATGATGGATAGTTTCGTGCAAATCCTTCGACGACTACCAACAGGTGACACATCTTCTTCGAGCAGAGGCGCCGCCCCCTTCAAGGTACAAATAAACTTCGATATTCCTATATTTGAAGGTCAAATAGACGTAGATGCTATAGACAAGTGGTTGAATCTACTAGAAGGGTATTTTTCTATCCATAACTTTTTGAATAGAGAAAATATTACTTTTGGACTCCTCAAAGTCGTTCCCCATGTCAAATATTGGTAGGAAACTTTCTGTGAGCAAAAGGAAACAGAGGAACCCTCATTATTTACAGTCACGACCACCTGGAAATCCTTCAGGGATGCTATTAAGGAACAATACTACCCTGTCGGAAGTTATGACGACTTGTATACCAAATGGACTACACTACGGCAAGAAAGAGACTAAGCAGTGCCAGATTTCACAAATATCTTCCATACCTTGCGCACCAAGATGGGTATCAAAGATTTAGAGCGACATCTGGTGCTCAAGTATCACAGTGCTCTGCATAGATACATCCAGACTGAAATGGAATTTTTGGAATCTCATCCTTGGGCACGGCCTACCGATACGCCGTCAAAATCGAGCAGAAGCTCAAACAAAAGACACGACATTTTGGGCCTGGGAACCCCGCACAAAAAAAACTAGGAAAGGGCGGCCCCAACCCACAGAACAAAGGACAGAGCAAATATGGACAATATCTAACAACCAGTCCAAGCTGAAAGAAAATAAGGACACTGAAAAGACAAAGAAAGATACTGGGAAGTGGTGCGACTTCCATAAGAGCCCTTGGCATAACACTGCTAACTGCCGCTCAAAGCAGTCGCTGGTGGCCGAAGTGAAAGATTTTGAATCAGATGCGTGTTCTGACTCTGAGCCAGAACTAGAAAGGGGAAGACGGATCATTGACGCAGAACCCAGTGCCACTGTTGCTACCACCAAGCTCCAGCCTAGTGAACCAGACGAGCCTGAAGATAGAGAACGCCTCTTCCATTCACAGATGTGGGTAAAAGGCACCCCACTGCACTTCATTGTTGATAGCGGTAGCCAGAAGAACCTCATCTCAGCAGAGGTCGTCAAGCAGTTGGCCCTCCCGACAACGCCGCACCCACAACCCTACACCATTGGATGGCTCTGCCAAGGAAGTGATCTTCGCGTCAGCCAACAGTGTCAACTGCCGTACGACATCAAGCCCTTCAAAGACGAGGTATTGTGTGATGTTGCTCCTCTCGAAGTTTGTGATTTTATTTTGGGCCAACCTTATTTATGGAAACGTCATGTTGTATATGAGTCTAGGCCTTGTAGTGTTATTATTACTTTGAACAGGAAATTGTACAGGATACCCGAGATAGTACCACCTAGTGTTATTTCCTTGATCTCTGCTAAGCAATGCAAGAAGGTAATCTCTTAGATGAGGAAGTTTGTCTTCTTCGTGATTCTCTCTCAGAATAAGTGAAAGATCACAACCACCTCCAGGGTCTCTGCGGACGACCTCTCCACACAGCAGAAGCAAGTAGATAAGGTCGTGGAAGAATACTTAGATATATTCTCTTCACTTACCGTGGTACCTCTACACTTCCAGGTCAAGCACCCCATCGATATGACCCCCGACGCATCGCTTCCCAATGGGCCAACCTATCCCCACTCTCTGTTAGAGAATGAGGATATCAAGCGACAAATTCAAGAACTACTCCAAAAGGGGCACATTTGTCCCATCTCATCACCTTGTCAGAACCCAATCGTGCTGGTATAGAAGAAATATGGAACCTGGTGACTCTGCATTGATTACCGGGCTCTGAATAAAATCACAGTCAGAAACTGGTACCCGATTCCCCGAATTGACGACCTCCTTGATCAACTCACGGGGGACAAATACTTCAGTAAGATTGATCTGAAGTCTGGCTACGACCAGGTCCTGATAGAACAGACAGATGTATGGAAAACCGCCTTCAAGTCAAAGGAAGGCCTTTTTGAATGGTTGGTCATGCCCTTTGGTTTGACAAATTCTCCAGCCACTTTCATGAAGATGATGGACAATATCCTGTGACCATTCACTAATACTTTTGTAGTGGTGTATCTGGATGACATTCTCATTTACTTTTGTAGTGGTGTATCTGGATGACATTCTCATTTATAACAAGACTTGGGCCAAACACTTGTAGCATATTCAGCGGGTTCTGCACACCCTGTGGCAACACAAGCTATATGCCAACTTGGAAAAATGCTCCTTCGGCATGGACAGGGTCCATTACCTGGGCTACATAGTTGATCAACATGGCGTGCATGTGGATCCAACCAAGATCCAAGTCATTCGTGACTGGCCAGCCCCAACCACACTCACTGAGCTTCGGATCTTCTTAGGCCTTGCCAATTTCTACGACAGGTTCATGTTGGGTTTCTCCCATATTGCATGGGCCCTCAACCATATAACCAGGGGTGGTGGTAAGGAGAAATTTGCATGGGTCTGGTCCCAACAACAAGTGTTCTACGATTTGAAGCAACGCTTGTGCTCAACCCTAGTACTTTCACTACCCGACCTACAACAACCCTTCAAGATCAAGACAGATGCTTCAGAATATGCGGTGGGTGCCATTCTCACTCAGCACGACCACCCTGTGGCCTATCATAGTGAGACACTATCAGATGATGTCCGTAAGTACCCTACTTATGACAAAGAAATGTACTCCATTGTGAAAGATTTCCGTCAGTGGAGACATTACATTCTTGGGAAGGAGACAGTCATCCAAACTGATCATAAGCCACTGCAGTTCATGGAGACACAAGGAAAATTGCAGAATGATCGTCATCAAAAGTGGTCCACATACTTGCAACAATTCCACCTCAACATCAAGTATAAAACATGAAGCACCAATCACGTCGTTGATTGCCTCAGCAAACCGCCAGTCGCGACACTCACCACAGTGCTAGACTACTGCGACCATGAGACCTCTAGATGGCCCCAACTCTATGAGACAGACCCAAACTTCGCACCACATACCAAATGTTGGGTGCAAATGTAGTTGTCGATAATTTCCATCTTTAAGATGGTTTGTTGTGTCGTCTAGGCCATATCTATGTTCCATCAAGTGAGCGAGTGAAGCTGATCTGGGAAGCCCACTATAGTCGGGTGGCAGGACACTTTGGTGTCGAAAAGACAATGGTGATGCTACAGAAACATTTCTACTGGATAAAACTTTGACAGGAGGTCAACAAGTATATTAGGTCCTGCACTGCCTGCATTATTGCCAAACCGACCACTAAGAAACAAGACATGTACACCCCTCTTCCTACTCTTGAAAAGCCATGGTAATCCATCTCAATGGAATACATGTCGGGCCTCCCATCCACCAAGCGGGGAAATGACTTTGTTTTTGTGGTTGTTGATCGCTTTTCTAAGATGGCGATTCTGGTTGCCTGCAAGAAGAACATCACAGTAGAGGCGGTGAAAATTCCAGGTCCTGTCAACTTGCCTTCTTGGTCTGTCTTTGACCAAAGGAAGGCTCTAAGTTTCACTGTATTCTTGTTTAGTTTTCTGCTATTTTATAACAGCTAACAGTTCAAATACTTTCAAGCTTATTTGTTACGGTTATGTTCTCAATTTGGGTGCTCTAGCATGTCGTTTTTGTCATAAAAATTAGTACATGCAACTCAAATAAACATAACACACCTAATACATCATTTACTGTTGATTATGAACAGATCTAAGAACTAATATCATACATTTGTAGACACAGGTATTTTTGGTCAACATGACCCTGGACAAAACCCCCAAGGGGAAAACCAGTTTGAGATCTATGTGTATATATGAAGAAAAGCAGATGAAGGGTTATAGTAAACACAATACAAGATAGAACCTGATACAATAACAGCTCCAACAGGGCTGATATACAAGCTCAATCCAACAAATGCGCCCCAAAATGGTGCGCCCCTCATGCAAACTGCCAAAACCACCGAATCTACTCCAACTGCCAACTGTGATGTCAGATCTGAAAAATCCTCCACATGAATGAAGCTCTAGTAGATGTCCTCACTCTGCAACTGACCTCATTGCAATCTGATGGCTAGATATCCTACCAGGAATGAATAAGCCTGCCAAGCTAATGTGCCCCTCTCTGAAGTAGAATAGCTCCAGTAAATAAATGAAGCAAGCAGCTCCAAGCCTACCACAAAGAATGCTAGCGGCCTCCCTCAAGAATCCTCATGCAACTAATCTCATCTCCATAGCTCAAGTGCTCCTCTCACAATAAGCAAAACTCTCCATGAAGAATGCGCCCTCCTTAGACCCTTTACGCCCCTCTTAGACTAGCAAAAGGAAACCTAGAAATGATGGTGGAGATTCAATCTAATCAATGGTTGAGATCTCCCCATTCATCCCTAAATCATAAACCCACTTTTGGGTTAAGTTTCCTAAGTCCACTTATGTCTCCAAATTCATCCCTTTGTGAATTAATAATCACTTTATGCCAAAAGTGACCAAATTTCACTTTAACCAAAGTCAAAGTGAAAATAGACAAAAGTACACGGTACAAAGTGTCATGTCCTTCCCTCATGTGCTAAGGAGGTCAAAAGTACATGGGGAACACCTCCCAAGGTACAAATCTCAACACTCCCTCTTACCGAGGAAGGTGTTCCTCACCNTGAAGCTCCAGTAGATGTCCTCACTCTGCAACTGACCTCACTGCAATCTGATGGCTAGATATCCTACCAGGAATGAATCAGCCTGCCAAGCTAATGCGCTCCTCTCTGAAGTAGAATAGCTCCAGTAAATAAATGAAGCAAGCAGCTCCAAGCCTCCCACAAGGAATTCTAGTGGCCTCCCTCAGGAATCCTCATGCAATTGATCTCATCTCTATAGCTCAAGTGCTCCTCTCACAACAAGCAAAACTCTCCATGAAGAATGCGCCCTCCTTAGACCCTTTGCACCCCTCTTAGACTAGCAAAAAGAAACCTAGAAATGAATGGTGGAGATTCAATCTAATCAATGGTTGAGATATCCCCATTCATCCCTAAATCATAAACCCACTTTTGGGTTAAGTTTCCTAAGTCCACTTATGTCTCCAAATTCACCCCTTTGTGAATTAATAATCACTTTATGCCAAAAGTGACCAAATTTCACTTTAACCAAAGTCAAAGTGAAAATAGACAAAAGTACATGGTACAAAGTGTCATGTCCTTCCCTCGTGTGCTAAGGAGGTCAAAAGCACATGGGGAACACCTCCCAAGGTACAAATCTCAACAGAGGCCACTGCCAAACTCTTATTTGAACGAGTCCAGGTACATTTTGGAATCCCACAAACCATTGTCTCAGATCGAGACAGTCTATTTCTCAACACATTCTGGTCAAGCCTTTAGTCACTGTTGGACACCAAGCTCACCAAATCCACGGCCTTCCACCCCCAGACAGATGGCCAAACTGAGGTCGTAAATCGAATGATTGTGCATATCCTTTGCATGTATAATTCAAATCACCCTTGCACATGGGATGAGAGCCTTCCCTATGTCCAACATAGCTACAACCGATCCCTGCATAACTCAACCGACCATAGCCCCTTTCAGGTGGCGTTGGGATTCCAACCATTGGGTCTCATATATGTTTCACTTCCCCTTACGGTCACCTCGACCGAATCATCTCCTAATCCAACTGAAGCTGACAAATCCACCCGGTTCATTGAGAGGATCCAACACATCCACCAACAGGTTTAGGATATCCTACAAAAGTCCAATGACAAGTACAAGCAACACCATGATCAACATCGGGTGCCACATAAGTTTTAGGTGGGCAACAAAGTTTGGTTGCACTTACAGAAAGAACACCTTACATGACCCCATCAAAATCTTCTCCCACTCCGTTATGGGCCATACACCATAACCAAGGCCGTGGGGGATAATTATTTTGAGCTCAACATTCCTCCTTTCCTTGGTCTGCACCTAGTGTTCAACGTGGATCTCCTTCGCCCTTATTTCCCACCATTATTGGACACCTCAGACGTAGCAGAACAACTGACACCAACATAGCCCAACCCTAATTGCATATAACAGGAATCCAACGATCAGATTGTGGACACACAGATCAAGGGCACTCGACAACAAAGAATCCATCTTTATCGAGTCGTCAAAGCAGGGCAACTCCTGCACCAAGGCAAGTGGCTCACCCAAGGCAAAATTCAACAGAAATTTCCTCATCTGATGGGGGAACTCAATGCAACGGAGACCATTGCTTTCTAAGGAGGGAGGATTGATCCAAGTGGATATCGGTGGCCACCCACCTTTTCCAACTGGCTCAAAACAATTTTTTGGCAATTTACTATTTTTAGCAGTTGTAACTTTCGGGGCCATTTTGAGGGCCTAAATGAAGGTTTTTCAAGATCAAACTTCTCAACAAAAGCCAAAGGAATGATTGATCCCCCAAAATGAATCTCCTTGACGATACCTTTCCAACAGGCTATCATACGCCTAAAACGAAGACCGTATGCAAAAGTTATGACCTTGGGAAGTTGATGTACTAACTTACCCAGACGGGGCCCACATGACTTTTGGCGCTTCATCTCCTAGGGTTAGGTTTTTGGATGTCTAGGGTTTTTGTCATTCCCATTTATTGTAAAAAAGTCCTTCTATAGCCTCATTGTAATGATATTCTTGTGAATGACCACAACTGTCACATCTTTTCTCAAAGATAAGCCGTCACCATTCCAGCAAGCTTGTTTCCGCTGCATTTTACAGTTTCAGCATATTTCCTTATTGAATAGAAAACCAATTTTACTGTATCTCTGTTATTTTGTGTTAAACGCCTATTAATAATCTGTAGTTAGTTTGTTCTTCTCATAAAATTCGGATCATATGCTCTTGGTCTTAGGTGATTAGAACAAGTCATGATGTATGTGGAAAACATAAGTTTGGTTACTTTCAATAATTTCTCATTATGACCAAAGTTCCAAATTAAGCTATGCTAAGAAGGTTTTATGTCATGTTATCACAATTCTATATCATGATAAGGTCATCACTTAAGAGAAAAGAGGAAAACTTGTTTTGAGCCAATTATTTGCACATCATATCAAATCAAGTTAAAGGTTCTTTGGCAATATTTCTTATTTTGGGAAAAAAATATAAAGAGTGGGCTCTTTACGACAAAAAATTTACATCTTAAAGATTTTGGTTATATTAGCCAAAACTTTGGCTTTATAAATCAATTTTGGCCTTTTAAAGACCAAAGTTGGCTTTCGGGCTTATGCAGGGTTTTTTGTATTTTTATCAAAATTTGGGCAGGTTTTATGTCATGTTATCATGATTCTATATCATGATAAGATCATCACTTAAGAGAAAAGAGGAAAACTTGTTTTGAGCCAATTACCTGCACATCATATCAAATCAAGTTAAAGGTTCTTTGGCAATGTTTCTTATTTTGGGAAAAAAATATAAAGAGTGGGCTGTTTACGACAAAAAATTTACATCTTAAAGATTTTTGGTTATATTAGCCAAAACTTTGGCTTTATAAATCAATTTTGGCCTTTTAAAAACCAAAGTTGGCTTGATTCTATATCATGATAAAGTCATCACTTAAGAGAAAAGAGGAAAACTTATTTTGAGCCAATTATCTGCACATCATATCAAATCAAGTTAAAGGTTCTTTGGCAATGTTTCTTATTTTGGGAAAAAATATAAAGAGTGGGCTCTTTACGACAAAAAAATTTAAATCTTAAAGATTTTTGGTTATATTAGCCAAAACTTTGGCTTTATAAATCAATTTTGGCCTTTTAAGAACAAAGTTGGCTTTCGGGCTTGGTTTTTGTATTTTTATCAAAATTTGAACTTTGGCTTTATAAATCAATTTTGGCCTTTTAAGAACAAAGTTGGCTTTCGGGCTTATGCAGGGTTTTTGTATTTTTATCAAAATTTGAGCCCGAGGCCAAGCTCCAGCTCAATTTTGGCCTTTTAAGAACAAAGTTGGCTTTCGGGCTTATGCAGGGTTTTTGTATTTTTATCAAAATTTGAGCCCGAGGCCAACCTCCAGCTCCACGCAACCTTCCACACAACACAACACATGTCTCAAGCCCATCACACAAGCGCCAAGCCTCCAAGGGGTAACCTTTAGCTCACATCATTAAATAATGTGAACCTTGTTTTTTTTAATACTATAGAGTACTTTTCCTCCTCCATGTGGGATAATTCCCATAATGATAAAAAACAACAACAACAAGAATGCATGCTATTATTGCGTTGCCAGGTACTAGGGAGGTATCATCGACATCGATCAACATCTCTTGATCTTTGTGAACGTTGTTGTCATACTCTATTGTTGCTTCATGATCGGGTGGACGGTTGTATAAGTTATTTGTATGATATTCACCAGAGCACCTGTCACGTTTAATGGATAAGGCGAAAAATTCTCTTGTTGTCACAAGTATCCACAACGTTTATACAGGTACCCAATGTTTAGATCATGAGTACTGACATTGAAGACAGCTCATCAAAAGCACTGAGCAGAAGGATTCAAGGTTTGAAGATGTCAAGGGTGATTGCCATCAACCGATTTGCTGCCAAGACTTGTAGAGGTCGGTAGCGGTCTCTGTTATTTTCCCATTTGATGTTATAACTATGGAGGATAAGTAAGGTTGAGATGATGGTCTCATCTAGTGAACTGACAAAGTAAATAGCACGAAATGCTGTAAGGAATACCACCATTAGTTTGGTTGAGAGGATGCTGCCAGAAACTGACTATAGTTTGAGAAATAACACAGATGTTCATATAGCTTCACTCATTAAAGAAATAGAAGATCCAGTATCTAGCTTCCATGAAGACATTTCATGTCACAAGAATATCCAACAGATATTGTCTACATGCAAAGGAATTGATTTGCAAGAAGGTGAAGATACAAAAGTGATTAAAAGAATGTTTGGGGTTATTTTCAGAGTTGACAGGTTCAAAGTATTGGCACAATCACCTACAGGAAGTTGGTAGCGCAGGAGGACTGTTTTCTGTGCGCTACCAACATGCCTGTTTTCAACAAGGAGGAAGTGAATGCTCATTTTTTTTACATTGGCAGCTCTAGTGTGAGATCTAATATGAATGTAGGGACTTTGCACTAGGAGTGAAATCTAAGCATTCTGAGATAATGTTGGCCTACAATCTTTCACCTTCCTTCAACTAGGATGCCTCCAGAATGACTGATGAGAAAATGAAGAACTTCATTCCATGTAGATACACTTGTGATTGATGCTTTTTCCAAGGACTTTGCACTG
>JZKD02S1594689.1:0-10073 GCA_000966675.3 Picea glauca | reverse complement strand
CAGGATTTGACACCCATTGAGTCAAATGGATAGGATAGATAAAACCTACCTTTAGCAATTTATCAACCTCAACCTTAATGGCCACTGCTTTCTTAGGATTAATTGGATGAAGCTTCTGCCGAACTGGCTTGGCATCAGGATACATTGTGATTTCATGTTCAACTATTCTTGGATCGATGCCTGCCATTTCCTCATAAGACCAGGCAAAAACGTCATGGAATTATTTGAAAAGATCTGTGTAGATTTGAATCTCTTTGGGGAAGCATTCCGCTCTGACGAAGACATTCTCCACGATGCCAGGGTTTCGGGAGATATTGATCAGTAAGGTTTCAACGATAGTTTCCATATTACCCTCAGCATAAACCTCGTGTGTAGCTAATGGATTAATAGGACAAGATCGCTCTCCCATGATGGTCACGGTGAATTCTCCTGCTTCAATTCAGATTAACTCTGGGAGGAGGTATGATCTGTAATGAAGATCTTCCTAGGGTTTATCTGGACTAGTCATTTCTTCAATTATTTCTTCTTCAGTAGAAAATACTAAGTCTAACGAATCGGTGTTAGCGAGAGAACCTTGAGCCCAAATAGGCTTTAGAAGACGATCTAACTCTTGTACAGGAGCTGGATCAGTGTGGGCTGAAGTTTGTTGGACTAAGGAGTACACTACTTCAACTACAGATAAAGGCATGGACATGCTCGGATGCCCTATCCCATCCATCATGGACGATGGGGAAGGAAGTGTGCACGGATTTTCGAAGTAAGTCATGCAGAATGACCAAACTTGAAAAATCTCAACCTTATGGTGATTGGATATAAACTTGATATCGCCTTGAGGGGGCGGGTAATCGAAGGTACCCATCAAATATGGGCACAAACCAACCCCTACGTTGACGACACCTGGTTGAGGATTATCAATCATCGGGACCGTGGATGCCCCCAAAGTAGGGTTAGGTCTAGAGAAGGACAATTGATCGATGGTCACTATCCGGCCCTCATGTGGAAACAACAAGACCCAGAAAACTGTAGCAACCACAACTTGCATAGCATAAGTCCAACTCCTTCCTAACAAGAGGTTATAGTCGAGGGGAGCATCGACTACCTCAACTTCGACGCACATGGTCTTCCCTCCTAACTGTACGGGGAAAGAAGGAATGATACCATGTGGTCGAAAAGAATGACCATCGAAAGCGGTGAGGAGAGTAGGTGATGAAGACAAAACGGGCTGGCCCATGGCTTTCCAACATGCCAATGACATAACGCATGTTGAGGCACCCTCATCAACCACCGTGCAGAAGATATTTCGAGTAAAATTTTTCGTGGGATAAGCCACTACTATCTGAAATGATACATGGTAAGGTAGATGAGGTTTTAAGTTGGTTGTATCCATCATGATTGTACCTGGATTACAAGTCTCGGTAGATCCTAAAGTGGTTAACAAGGCTTTCCTCTAGGAAGGGCAGCTTTGGAGGACCCCCAAAGCGGACATCGCATAAGGGGTTTGTGATAAATCCTCCACCACAGAGTATTTCCAGGAGGCCCTTGCGTTTGGGTTATGAGAATCTTTTTTAAATGCACCTTTGGGAATGTGTGTCATTGTTTCTCCCAATGTATTCTCAATCTGTAGAGGAAGAGATGGGAGGTCAGCTTCTTTACCCTTCTTAGAAGTTCTTGGTTTACTATAGTTGTGTTCTCTAGTTGATATAAAATCATCACCCCTAACCATATATACGTTCACGGATGCGGGGTTGTTCGGAGGTGGAAAGGGTTCTTGACTGCCCCCTTCTATGCTTGTAGAGGCTTGGTCAACACCGACTGCTATTGTTGTGTGAAAAATGTTTGGGCCTCTACAAGTCGAGGACATAGATGGGTCGGGTGGTCTTCCGTGCACAAGTTGCATGGATACCTCGCCTTCCATTTTTCAGTTTTGTCCCCGCGAGAGCATTATCGATGGGTTTTTTATCCCCCTTACCCTTCTTTCATTGTTTTTTCTTTCCTTCGGGCTACTAGGTGGCCTTTGGGTTAGTCGACTTCACTGTGTGTACTTCCAACATTTGGGTAGGGGGAGCATCCAAAGTAGTGGTTAGGCTAGCTGATGTGTGTTGCATAGATAAATACTGCAACTGCTTCATCAATTTATCAACGGGCTTTGTGTGTGATGAACAAACAATACCATCGACATGTGGTCCAGCTCTCTGTCTAGTTTTATCCAGTATTGAGCGTGGCGCATCTGGCAAGATGTTATATAATAAATGGGACTGACAATATATGAGCTCAAATTTTTGAGCTCTCATGATGGTGTCTTCTTCGGAGAATACACCTGACGTTGCGATGTCTTTAGATAACTGCGGGACTAAAGACTTAAGGAACCACTCAAGTAGGAATGCTGGTGGGACTTGCACCTTGATTAAACTCTTCTGACATCTCCATTCTCGGATGTGATCAGAGATATGGTCTGTTGTTGTCTTTTCAAAATTGGTGAGCAACTCTGTGCCAACATCGTATCTCATAGGTAACTGGAAATGGTTCAGGAAATCCATCACCAGTTTGCCAAAAGAAGAGTATCTTGAGAGATCGAGCTCAATGTACCATTTCGCGACACTCCCAATGAGAGTATGTTGAAACAATCACAACTGTACGGAGTCATATTTCAATGAGTTAGATGAGCACCAAAGATGAAAGGTAGTCACATGATCTCCTGGATCTTCGTTAGGTTTGGCTTCGAACTTTGGGATGTCTGAAGGCAACTTCATTGGCATAGGAGGCCAACGCAAATCATGACAAATAGGGTCATTCAACAACCTTGTCAAATTTGGTAAGTGAAAAGTCACCAGGAAGGGAATTTTGGGTTGTTGGTGATAACCTGGGAAAAATGGGCACGGGGTTTGACTGGCACCAGGTTGCTAGGAAAAGTTTGGTTGTTGGCCCGGATTCTGGTAGAAACCATGGCCTTGGCTAGCATATGGATTTTGCATATGTGGAGACATCATCGACTGATTTCTGAAATAGGACATAGATTGTTGGGCATGCATTATATTCGAAGGACTTTGGGAAGGGTTACCCCATGCCGGTCCTATGGGGATGGGCATAGTAGTTTGTCCAGGGTTCCATTGATTGTGGAAAGAAATACCCCAGATCGACGTTCTAGATGAGGGAATAGATCCCTACCAAGAATTCCAAGGCCCTGATGTGGAATAAGTTCCTAGGTTTGCCCCCTTTGTAGGAATAGTACCTTGCATAGAAGTAGATATTCCAAAAATGGGATTACCCCCAGTCGGGGAAGCGACTGATGATAAGTCATTGTTACCAAATGTTTCATTTAAAGAAAATAGTGTCGAACCTACCGACATACTATGCGAAGGTGGTCCTTGACTCCCCGCTCCAAATAAACTATGATGTGTAGGTTGCCCAGCGGACTATTGATGTGAGCCACCGAGTGAAGGGGACGAAGGAGGTATATGACCCCCTCTATAAGGGAAAGCATTAAAAGGAGAAGGAGTGCCCCTCATGTGACCTTGCAGAGGAGTGCTAGAGCTCCTTGCCCCTAGACCTAAATTATGTAAAGTGGATTAGGAAAGTACAGGACTTGTACCCGAACTAGGCATCCTGTATGAGAATGGAGGGCCTGTCACACTTGGTGTGAAAGGGGGTGTGGCCACTACCGAAGACGGTATCGGACCACTGTGCGAGGTAGTTTCGGTCGAAACCATGGTGGTTCAAACCGATGACAATGGGTTAGGAGGTGGAAACGCTCCTGTGGTGACAACCATAGTGGGAATTGAAGAATTCCCAGAATAAGTAACAACATTTGTTTCC
Organism: Picea glauca; assembly: GCA_000966675.3. NCBI lineage: Eukaryota > Viridiplantae > Streptophyta > Pinopsida > Pinales > Pinaceae > Picea > Picea glauca. The sequence continues at coordinate 6,260 of JZKD02S1594689.1, read as the reverse complement.
ATTGCTGTGTGCGACATTGTCTGGCGCTCATAAAATTGAATTGGTACGATGAAAGGTGCCAAGAAATCAGTGGTTGGGGTTTCAACCAGGCCAAGAGTGGTTGCTTCAAGGTCCAAAACGATCGATTCCTCCGGATGTTAGTCGAGCACAATTGCTTGTAACCCGGTCGCTTCAAAATACCCTTGTTGGTCTAGCTTTCACCTTAATGGTGGCGGGGGTGACTCTAGTGTAACCGACAGCAGGCAAAGAATCCTTCGTGACCGGTGGAGCTCATGATCCTCCACTGTGTGAGAAGATAAAAGACACACTAAGGTAGTCTAAACGTTCAAAAGTAACACACACTAAAAAAGTCCCTAGAAGATAAGATAGGCAAACACTAAATTAATTGGAATCACAGTTACAACAACCAACACTAGAGAAACTTACCGGTGCAAGTGCAACTCAAACATGGAAGCACCCTCCGGGTATACTCTATAAAGAGTGTCCTGATGTTTGTCCTAGTTACCATGGTATACTCCCGCAGTCACCCATGTATGTCCCTAAAAAATATAGGCAACTAGGTTGCCAGCGCCCAAACAGTCACCAGGCGGGTACAGTTGAAAGTCAGGTAGACCACAATGAGCAGGGTAGCGAGCACGAAACCTGTCAAGGGTATCGAAAACAAGTGGTCTAGAAGACAACTGAGTACCTCAAATGTATTCAAGACCCATGAAGCCCCGTGGAAAATGCAATCGACGAAATCCCAAAACAAGCCCTCTATATGTGTTCTCCACTACGATTGGTCCAGCTTTGGAGGGGCTATCTCCGCTACCTTTCTGCACGCGACCTCGTGTTTATCCCCTGTGTTAGAGAGGGGAACCAGATAAATTTCACAATACTGGACTTATACACTTCCTAACTCAGACTCCAATGTTTGATTTTAAATGGCCTTGAAGAGTTTCCTCTCCAACCTAATCTAAGGCCCTAATCCTGAACTAGTTTGTGAACCCTACAAACATAAAAGTCTAATAAATTTTATATTTTAGTGTTAATTTTATGGCTTTGTCTTATGTCAAAGGGTATGGAAGTAATGTTGATGATGTGTAAAATACGAAAGCAAAATATGAATAAAAAAGATGGAAACAAAAACTTTTACTTGATGCAAAATTTCAACAACTTTTCAATTTATTTTTTTTTAACTTTTCTAAGATTTTGGACAGAAAAATCAAAAGAAATTTCACTTGACTACAAGCTACTTATGATCTAAGTAAATTGAAAAAACTTATGAAATAAACGAATTTTCCCTAGATAATAATGCAGAAACACACTCTTCAACCAAACAAGAAAATGAAAAAAGATTTTTTTATATATAAATGCTTGATAAGACAAAAGGAAAAATACCAACAAGCAAAAACCAAGAAAAACAATTCTAGCCTAATAACAGATCGCAAAGAATCAGGTCAAAAATCACACACTAGCAATTTTTAAAAAATGACTCTCACACTTGTCTTAAAACCTTAAAAAGTTATTTTATTTTTATGACAACTTTTTAAATGAGAAAAAAAAAAGCTAAAGGTAAGATTAATCCTAATCTACTGACTACTAAGATAGAGATTCAAATACCTGAGAGGTATAATTCTCATCAAGGGAAAGGATGTTTGCCTTACCCTCAACAGAAATTATCCTGCACAAGCACACTACTATTAATCCAACAACTAGCATGTGAACACGAGTTGCATAGAGACAGAGGGCATGTACACGTGGGCTGACCTTGTATAGGCCGTGTGTATCTCTAAACTCTGAGAAAAAATAGAAACAGATAGACCAAACTAGGAAGAGACCACTGATATTGATAACTAGAGTCTCCTGAAGGCTTGGACACTCTTTTTTAACAGAAAAAGAAAACAATGTAAGGAAAAATTTATAAAGAAAAACAATCTGAGATAAGACTGCAAACAAACAAGACTCAGACAGAATTCCAGAAAACCCCTAAGAATGTGTGATTCTAACAAGGAAGAGGATGACTGCCTCAAAAGTTCTCTGGACTCTACACGCTATTGCTACTTCTTCAGCTAGCGTTCACATGCGGGTTGTAAGAGAGTAGGGTGCGGGTACATGCGTGAAAAACACAGTCAAGCAAATAACAGAGAAAATTGGTATGGAAAACCAGACTCCCTGCTAGCTCAGACCTTACAGAAACTAAAAGAAAAAACAGGCAAGAAAAACTAGTCTTTTAAACTACCCAAAAGCTAAATGAAATTCCAGGAACCCTAGAGATTTCCCTAGTATGGTCACCAATTCTATTGTGAGGGAAATCTCCTTACAGACTTGAAAATAGGGTTAGACTTTGCATGCAGATATGACCTAGAGAAAATTTACTTTCTACCTTCATCCCCAGACTTAAATCCCATTTCTTTTCAGTAAATGCAATGGATAGATCAACCTACCTCATTCTGGGTGTTCGATGTCAATCCCTTGTCGTACTTGATTACTTGATTACTTGTTCATAGTTCTCCTTTCCAACACTGACCTACATACAAGACAAGAAACAACTACAAATGGATACTACCTATAGAATAACGGGTTATAAATTCAAACAAGTACTTAGCAAATTATGAATAACTCATGAATTGGGACGGGAAAAACACTTTCTTTATTACTTTGAATGAGTCAACTTAAAAAAGTTGAGACCGGCCACCGCTCCGTGAACCTGATCCTGGGATCCTCTTCAACTATCCTCCAACTTCTTTGCTTTGTATCTCCTTTGGCACAAGGAAATGCTAAAGGGTTGGGACAATGGGAATATGCAAATGGGCAGAGTTTCTTTGCTATATTTTTCCTCTTCCAAATGGGACCCCTACCCCTTCTTTTATAGGCAAGAAGGAGCTAGGTATTTGGATGAACCCTCAACCATGCATGGTCAGGAGTTTTAGTTAACTCACCCATAGCTTTTGTTTTATGTCGGCAACTTTCCTTTTTTCGTGCTTTTGTCAGTCCACGTGGGCTATCTTAGGTCAGCCAGCATGTACACGTGTGCAATAATGGAGTAGGGCACGTGGGCCTTTATAAAAGAGGTTTTTTAAAGATTTGTTCAGCATTGCTTTGGAAAAGAAAGGATATGAGATGGCCTTATGCTAGGTAAGCATGTGTGGTGCAATTTAGGGTTATAACAAGGAGCTCAAACAGGTGTTGATATGGCGACTCAAGGAAACCAAACAAAGAAGCGGGTAAGGAATTCAACAGGGCCTATGCCAACATTCGATCCACAGTAGGAAAAAGTGACATATTAGACCACATACTTGGAAATACTTGGACCACATGGGGGAGCATCAACATCATTGTTCCCTCATATAGAAGACCCAACGGTACCTGGAAATTCAAGTGCGCAAGTAAGTGCACTAACTAAATTTTTAAAGAGTTTTCCATAACTAATGAAGGATAGAACTATTCTCAATATGTTATATAACATGATTTATCATTGCGCAAAAGGAAGTGACACCCATGTCACACAAAGAATTGTAAATCAAGTACTGTGAAGGAAGAGAACCAACGTGGAATTCAGTTTTAATATGCATATTAGGGAGTTCAATGTGGATAATGTTATTTTGGACTTAGGATCAGATATGAATGTACTACCTAAGCATATATGCGAGATGATGGGAGAACCTGAGATAATATGTTCCCATTTTTAGTTAAGGCTCATGAATCAACATAAGATAGTCCTGATTGGGTGACTAACAAGAGTACCTGTGAACATAGATGGGGTGTGCAACATGGTGGAATTTGAAGTTATTGATATCATAGAAGATATTCAACCATATCCAACCTTAATTGGATTGGAATGGGAAGTCGATAACCAAAAAACTATTAAATTAAAAAGGAAGGAGATGATATTTGAGGTGGGGGATATAAAGGTTACTGCACCTTTGGACCCATTAGAAAGGAAGAGATACAATGAGTCATCAAGAGAAAATGACATGGAAAAATTATATAATTTTACTGTGTGGATGGAGGATTATGTCGAACCAACAACAAATGGCATGTTAATTTGGATAAGTATCAGTTTGTGCGCATCAGACTTAAAATATAGTCTAGAGAATTGGTAGCAGAGGATGCATGAAGTGTCAACTAGACATGTGTGCATATAAAACAATCCTTGCACTGGATTGGCACAAAACTATGTGACCCACCCAGGTACAATGGCCTAACTGATATTTGTATGTTTATAAAATCATTTGAGTTACAAGTACCTGAACAACAAAGGCATATGGCTCTGAATTTTGTCTTAAAATCAACTCTCGCTAGATGGTGGGCCCTGCACAAAAAGGGAATGAAGGACTGGGCACAGTGCAATAGACTTATGCATATATGATTTGGGCCCAAGGAATCATAGAGTGCATTGAAATTCACAGGAGAGGGTGACCCAATGAGTCATGTAGACATATGTAGAGATTTATGACACTCAGAATCAGAGACAAAGTGGACGCATCGATTCATACACACATTGGACACAATACCGAAGAATTGGTATTTAGAATCAAAGATGCACAAGGAGACAATAGAATGGGAAGGATTGGTCTAGAGATTCGAATCCCAATGTCACCATCTCTACCATAAAGGTCCATCCAAAGGAACCAGAGGAGACTGAAGAAGGGGAGCACCTATTCCACTCACAGATGTGGGTGAAGGGGACCTCACTCCATTTCATTGTTGACAATGGTAGCCAAAAGAACCTAATATCAATAATACAATTTTCCAAGTGGTTGAACCTAACAATGACACTTCACCCTTACCCATACACCATTGGCTGGCTCAACCAGAGACGACACATATTCATTAGCCAATAATGTCACCTATGCTACAACATCAAACCCTTCAAAGATGAGGTATTGTGTGATGTTACCCCACTCAAAGTTTGTAATGTTCTTTTAGGACAACCATATATGTGGAAGATTCATGTTGTTTATGAATCTAGGCCCCATGGTGTTTTTATTACTTTGGAAAGTCAACTCTACAGGGTACCAAAGGCATTCCCAACTATTGTGGTCTCTTTGATATCCGTGAAATATTGCAGAAACATGGTCTCTCAGACCAAGAGATTTGTCCTCTTTATCATTTGATCGAAAGGTGAATGAACGATCACTACAAATACCAAAACCTCAGAACGAGGTATATCTACACAACATAAGAAACTGGAAAGGATAGTAGAATAACACAAAGACATATTTTCCTCACCTACTAAGGTGGCTTTGGACTATCATTTAAAGAACTCAATTGATTTGAAACCCGATGCTCCTTAGCCTAAAGACCCTATATATATGTGTGTTTTATTATGGAGAATGAAGAAATCAAATGCCATATCCAAGATATAATTCTAAAGGGCCACATTATGCCAAGCTCTTCGCCTTGCATGAGCCCCATTTTTCTGGTACAGAATAGGGATGGGACATGGTGACTTTGTATTGATTATAGAGAAATGAAATAGATCACAATCAAGAAATGGTACCCAATCCCCCAGATTAATGATATTCTATATCATCTCAAGGGAACCAAATGATTCATTAACATTGATCTAAAGTCAGGATATCACCAGATGTTGATTGAGCAAACCGATGTGTGAAAGACAACCATCAATCCTAAAGAAGGTACATTTGAGTGGCCAGACATGCCTTTTGACTTGACTAATTTCCCAACCACATTCATGTGGATGATGGATTATATATTGTGGCCATTCACAAACTCCTTTGTGACCATGTATCTGGATGACATCATCATCTTTAGAAAAACCTAGGAGGAATATTTGAAGCATAGTCAGGAGGTCCTAGGCACCCTGCAACAACACAAGTTACACGATGATTTGGATAAGTGTTCCTTCGACATGTACATAGTTAAATATTTTGGATACATCATGGATGAGCAGGGTGTGCATGTGGATCCAACCAAGATACAAGTAATTCATGATTGACCAGCCCCGAAGACACTGATCAAGCTCTGTAGCTTCTTATGAATCACCAACTTCTACCATAGGTTTGTGTTGGGGTTATATCATTTTGCTTGGTCCCTCAGCTAGGTGACCAAGGGTGGAACCAAGTCAGATTTTGTTTGTGTTGTGTCACAATAGAAATCATTCGAGGATTTGAAATTCCACCTTTACTTAGCACGAGTCCTTATTATACCAAACATGTAACAACCATTTTACATTAAGATAGATGCTTCATATTATGCTATCGATGCATTCCTCACTCAACATGGGAATTTGGTGGCCTATTAAAGTCAAACAT
>JZKD02S1594688.1:0-10073 GCA_000966675.3 Picea glauca | reverse complement strand
ATGTAAAGTGATTGATTGATGTCAAAGGATTGATTGATTGATGATTGATGTAATATAATATGTATTTTCCTTAATGAGAATGCATAGATGAAGATGGATCAATAAGTTGTCATTGATATGATGAACATGGATCAATGAGATGTCATTGATACATGATGAATATGGACCGATGTGGTTTCATTGGTATATAATGAATTGTTGGAAAAATGTATAGATGACTCATTATGTCTTATCATGATTGATAAGGTGCACAAATGGATGAAATCCAAAGTGGTCCCCTTATGGTGAAAGCCCTCACAGGAAGACACTTTGTGGATTGAGTTATCCTAGAAGAACGGTTGGAGGACCCATTATCCCATTATTGTATTATCATTATTGATAAGGTGAAAAAATGGATGAACTCCAAATTGGTCCCCTTATGATGAAATCCCTCACAGGAAGACGCTTTGCAGACTGAGTTATCCTAGAAGAATGGTTGGAGGACACATGCTTGTATGTGGAATAATGAGATGAAGATCAAGGAAATTGTTGGTGAAAATATCCTATATGTATAGGCATTTTCATTCCATTTCCAGTGGTATGTAGAACGTCACAAACTCCTCACGGTTAGAGAGTTATGGCCATGAGAAGTTGGAGACCCCAGGTTTGGGTAATGGACCCAAGTTTGTTTGATGGGTAATGCTATGAGTTATGACATATTTTTAGAAAATTATATTCTATATGAATAGTACATTTCATTACATTTATGTTGGTATGTGGAACATCACATAACTCCTCACGGATTGAGAGTTATGGACTTATGAAGTTGGAGGACCCTCACATGTCATCTAGAAGCCCCAAAAGGTCAAAGTAGTCAAAGTGGTTTAAGGGATTTTAAAAGGTAAATAATAAATTGAAGTGATGAGTGTACTATAATTCAAAGTGAATACAAGATAAATTATTTAAATAATAAATTTAATGGATAAATTAGAAGTGGGTTAACTCTAAAATAAGGAAAGTGGAGCCAAGTGACCTAGAAGATGTTTTTACGGAAGCTACTTGGAGAGTATAAATAAGAGGCAATGCTCTCTCATTTTAATCACACTTGATAATATTGAATATATATATGTGTCTAAGGTAACCAAGGATATCTAATCCAAAATTCTAAGGAAAGGTGAAGAAAAGAAGGCCGAAATGCAAGGAAGGATAAATTCTTTTGATGGTGATTTCTAAGGTATGTTATTTACAGGTCATCTCACCATTTGCGCTATAATNATGTAAAGTGATTGATTGATGTCAAAGGATTGATTGATTGATGATTGATGTAATATAATATGTATTTTCCTTAATGAGAATGCATAGATGAAGATGGATCAATAAGTTGTCATTGATATGATGAACATGGATCAATGAGATGTCATTGATACATGATGAATATGGACCGATGTGGTTTCATTGGTATATAATGAATTGTTGGAAAAATGTATAGATGACTCATTATGTCTTATCATGATTGATAAGGTGCACAAATGGATGAAATCCAAAGTGGTCCCCTTATGGTGAAAGCCCTCACAGGAAGACACTTTGTGGATTGAGTTATCCTAGAAGAACGGTTGGAGGACCCATTATCCCATTATTGTATTATCATTATTGATAAGGTGAAAAAATGGATGAACTCCAAATTGGTCCCCTTATGATGAAATCCCTCACAGGAAGACGCTTTGCAGACTGAGTTATCCTAGAAGAATGGTGGGAGGACACATGCTTGTATGTGGAATAATGAGATGAAGATCAAGGAAATTGTTGGTGAAACTATCCTATATGTATAGTTATTTTCATTCCATTTCCAGTGGTATGTAGAACATCACAAACTCCTCACGGTTAGAGAGTTATGGCCATGAGAAGTTGGAGACCCCAGGTTTGGGTAATGGACCCAAGTTTGTTTGACGGGTAATGGTATGAGTTATGGCATATTTTTAGAAAATTATATTCTATATGAATATTACATTTCATTACATTTATGGTGGTATGTGGAACATCACATAACTCCTCACGGATTGAGAGTTATGGCCTTATGAAGTTGGAGGACCCTCACAGGTCATCTAGAAGCCCCAAAAGGTCAAAGTAGTCAAAGTGGTTTAAGGGATTTTAAAAGGTAAATAATAAATTTAAGTGATGAGTGTACTATAATTCAAAGTGAATACAAGATAAATTATTTAAATAATAAATTTAATGGAGAAATTAGAAGTGGGTTAACTCTAAAATAAGGAAAGTGGGGCCAAGTGACCTAGAAGATGTTTTTACGGAAGCTACTTGGAGAGTATAAATAAGAGGCAATGCTCTCTCATTTTAATCACACTTGATAATATTCAATATATATATGTGTCTAAGGTAACCAAGGATATCTAAGCCGAAATTCTAAGGAAAGGTGAAGAAAAGAAGGCCGAAATGCAAGGAAGGATAAATTCTTTTGATGGTGATTTCTAAGGTATGTTATTTACAGGTCATCTCACCATTTGCGCTATAATGTTTTTTATATAATGATTTTGACCTTAAAATTTCTATGCCATTGCGAAAACATACCCAAGTATATATGGTAAAAAATTCATCTTGCGGGCCGCTGTATTTTGGGAGTTACACTCCATGGAAAATACAGTTTGTGGCTACTCCTGAAACTAGTCAAATACAAGTGTTTTGGATAAAAACATCATAACTTCTTCATAACAGATACAAATTCCATGAGACCAAATGTTTTGGTTAGGGTACAGGTGGTAGTATGTTTTTTAATAGTTTCAGATCAATTAAATGAAAATTTTGTGTAGGCGACGCTCTACAAGGTCACTCTCTAGAATAATCCAGAATTCAACAAGGTATGCCATTTTTGCTATAATGCCTTTTATGAGAGTTTCCAAGTAGTGCCAAAAGGAGGAATTGCATAAAACACACTGAAGAACATTGTGTATCATTTTTTGTATTTTTATTAATTACACGTACAAATTTATGATTATTTCAAGTTGGGGTTGTTGACTAATCCAAAACTAGTCATGGTTGAGACAAGCAGTTGATGAGTTGGCACATACATGATGTGTATAGTTGATGATGTTCGTACATATTGATGAGTAATTGTTGATGATTATTTGACACATAATTGGTATATACTTGGTACATGGTTGGATGCACTTGTTTATGGTACAGGTCGATTACAGGTTGTTTGGCACAAGTTGGTGCATGGTTGATGCACTTGTTTATGTTGACAGATTGATATATGTTGAGGATTGTTGCCTCATCTTAGTTGGTGCTGAGAATGTAATATGAGTCTTGCATATAGATCTAGTTCTCTTGTAGAGTTGTACTCTATTCATTTGTTGTTGAAAAACCCCTGGATTGAAGTCCATAATGAAAAGAAAAATTGTACATACATCTTGTGTTCTTTATGTTCCTTGTGGAGATGATTTGTTGATGATATTTTTCTGATATGTATTCACATCTAACTGATTATAAATGACAACAATGAGTATTGAGAAAATGTTGAATGTTAACTAAGGATTTTTTGTGTAAGAGGGAAGTTTTGGAAAAAATATCCCCACACTCATTTACCCCACCCTCTAAGTGTGGTAGTTGTGTCCAACACTATGGACAAGTGTCTCCTCCTAGATCAATGACTCACTGTTCTTTAGGTGTTCTCACTCCATGTGTTTCAAGTCTCAACTTTTTCCTTCCTCTAGATATTCTGAGTTGCTGACAGGTACCCTCCTGGCTTCAATGGTCCTGATATGCTCTGACTCTCTAGCTCTCCACACTCCAAGACTTTCAAGTCTCAAACTTGAATCCTTGTGTGCCCATGATAACTGATGGCTCACACTTGATCAATCAAATGAATGAGATTCCACTTAGGCATTCTGGCACGCTGGACTTTGGGAATCTCAAGTTTCAAACTGCTCTCCCTCCTGAGCTTACAACAACCAACAGCTATGATTCCTCCTGGTGATCCAATGCTTAGTATTTCCCTCCTATGATCTAAAGAATCAGATCTATCTCACTGATTGGATGGTTGAGATCCTATTCCGGGTCTCCAGACTCCGAAAATATCAAGTTTCCACTCCGATAGATTCTCTCCTTAGTACGTGAAATACTAAGGTTAGAGAACTTCCTTCAGATCTGACAACTATCGATATCCTTCCTATGATCCAACGATCATGATCGTTCTTCCTCCTAAGCTTCTGATATCTCTCCACCTTGGAAGGTTTATCCACTTTCAAAGGTTCCAAACCTCTATTCTCTTGACAAAACCATCTCTAGGATCTCACCAACACTCGAAAAAAGAGTTATCTCTTCTGAGATTCTAATCTTAAAAGGATTTCGATCTCCCATGCACACTTTGTGTTCTCGATATTTCGAATAACTCAGTTTGAAGGATTTTCTTGAAAAGAAAATGCTTCTCGCCCACCTGGATTTCTTCTGCACTAGTTCTTCGAAGCTTGTTGGCTTTTTGACACTGTGCACACATTGCACTTGGTCTGATTTTCTCTAGTTCTCTCTCTGAACTTCTCTGAGTCAATTTGAGACTCAGTCGACACACTCCTTGCATTCAAGATGCACACCTTGCATACAAGTATCAGAAGAGAAATGATTGAAACTCAACCAACTTGATTACGAACTCATACAATTAATCTCTTGAACACTCATATATGAATAAACTAACTAAATCATACACACATAAATCAACATTCATTCAATCACACATAAGATGAACATAGTCCAAGGATTTGGGACAATTTCTATCTGTTCTATTCATTCATGAAAAAGAAAATACATAGTGTTTTTGCTACTCTACTTTGGTCTACTAATCTCTCTATTTTGTCTATATATTCTTATCTGTTACAATGCAACAATGAAAAATGATCTAAGGACCTCTCCACGAGCTCTCTCATTCTGTTCTGAAATGTATCTTTCAAAATTCAAAGCTATTACCTACTCTGTCCTATCACAATAACTACTAGTTATTGCCAAATAGAGTCAACACTGCATATCTGAAGTTTCTTACAGTCCTTCAAGACTTTACAAACAAGTTACTTTTTTAAAATGTTGTTACAAAAATATCTCAACAACCGATTAAATTCTGACTTAAATGCTTGATTTGAAACTCTGTCATTGTTGAGATGTCATTCATCTGCCTCCATGCATGCGTTGTTGACTTTGAAGGCGATGCTCCTGCATCATCTTGTATGTACATATTTTATTTCTTCAGTTCACTTTTACATAATAAGGAAATCTTTGTATTGAAGTTTGAACTCCATGAAAGAAGAATAATAATAAGAGTTCATTTTGAAGATGAATTCATAGTCCAATGGAGAAGTTAATTTGTCTTGAGATTCTGGTGTTCTTAGCAACCCACCGGAGGTCAATGTCCCACAGTTCGATCCAGTTGTTGACCAAAATTTGGTCATCTATATTCTCATGTGATTGGGTTCATAAAATCCTTGGTATCAAAAGAAGACATTTTTGAACTTTTATAAGTTCACTCTGCATCCCTCAGTCTCATCTTTTTCATGCACCTTTCAGATTAGAAATCTTTTTTTATATGCCTAAGTTATTCAAGATCTCATCTGAAGGTCCGAAGGAGAGATTTTTAAGAATTTTTCTAAGTATCATGTCCTCCTCTCCATTTTTGAATTTTGGTTAAGTATTCGCATCACTTATTTCTCTCATCTTTCACCTCTATCCATATCAAAACTTAATTATTTTTCCACTTGTTTCCCTCTTTCTTTTATCCTCTCTTCTCTCCCTTTCTAGTTACTATACTTAGTTGTTTCTGCAGTCACGAGTTCCCAGGTTCGCGGGATCAATATTTCATATCTCATGTTCCACAATATACATTTTTCACCCAAATTTATGTCATACACATGTTGACCACCATATTTTCCACGAGTGCCAAGCCCTTAATATTTTTATTCCTTCTACATGCAAGTCTGATTGACCACCTTTCTGCACTTAACATATGTTTTATTGTCCATAACTGCGGGTTGGTGGGTTCATCAAATATTTGATATTAAAATTATCTCTTGTCCATCCCCATAGCCTAGGAAATATAACCTTGATTTGTGTTGCCCATGATTCTCCTTCATCCCCTCTTGCCCCATATCCCATAGTTAACCAAATTCTCAAAGCTATTCCAAGGCATGGAAACTAGCGAATGGAAATATGACACATGGTAAGTTGAGGATCATGAGTTATGGAAGAAAATTGTGTGATGACACATGGAGATAACGTGTAACATTCCCATGATGAAAATTGGGTGTGAATAATTGATGACATGGCATGATATGGATGATGACAGGATTCCAAAAAATATTATTTTATTCGATAATTTTCCAAGGACCGAATCCTCCAAGCTCCATAATTTCTTCTCCTCTCCTGTTTCTTGCTAAGTGTATTAAGCACTTAGTATTATATATGATGAATAATATAATATCCAATTCATATGGGATAGAATTTTGAACCAAAAAGTATAATTTTATGAAGGGAAGCATGAAAATGAATCCAAGAGCTGAGATTTGCCCATCAATTTTGATCGACGGTGGCTAAGTGTTAATCTTACGGAGTCCATAACTTGAGCTCCGGGTGTCGGAATCACGTAAAATTTATACTGTTGGAAAGGTATTTTGATGTAGGATATGTTTTTACAGGTTTAAAGTGTTAAAATTTAATAAATTTAATCAGAAATTAAAACAGAAGTCAGTTTCATTTTTAATGGGCCTGCATGACAACTCAACTTCGTGAGCTCATATCTTGAGATCCGAGTGAGAGATTTGGGAAAATTTAATATCATTGGAACTATGATATGATGAAGAGAAAATAATAAGTGATTTATAGGGTTAAAGAGTTGGTATTCACTTCCATAAAATTAAATTAAAGTTGTCTTATTTTAATGGGAAATTGATTAAATTGTGCAAATAAAAGTTTATTTAAAAAAAAAAAAACTTTTATTAAAAAGGGAAGCGGACCCATTTTCGATATGTATATATTGATGATACAATTTAATGAGGAACTAATTAAATGGGATATTTAAATAAGAAACTTGTACATGAATTTCAATAAAGGAAGAAAACCCTAACTACCCAAGTAGTTAGAAAATCTCTCCTTAAAAAGAGAAGATAGTCTCCATCAAAAAGGCCAATATTTAGTATTGTCAGAGGGGAAGGGTAGAATATCAGAGGAAGAAAAAGGTACATCCATGGATACACAATCAATCTTCTGATCAAAAGAAATAAATCTCCATCTTCTCCATCTTTTTTTATATATATTCTTCTACACCACTTCTCATAGTTTTATGCTCAAATCTCAGAGTTGGGCACAAGGCTGAGTTGTTGAGTTTTCTTCATATATTATTCTAAGATATTTTCTTATATGATAATGGAGTATTTATAGCCACCTATATGGATGTCAAATATTTTTTAATGAAGAAAATATTTCATAAATAAAACACCACAAAGAATTTCTCCACGGTTGATCTCAATTGTGATTTGTACCCCTTTTTTCAGAATATAAAGTATTTGAGGTTGACCTATCAAATTCTCTTTTGATCATGATTATAGTACTCTGTTAAAATTCCTTGAGATGATCAAATAATTTTCTCCTATGAATAAGATATGGATGTATTTATATACTTTCAAGAAGATTGTGTGTTATGTTGATCACAATTTAATTTTGATGTTGAACCCATCCTTCAATCTTTTATGATTAAAATACCTTTCTTGCACATAAAGATCATATTGGGTTATTGAAGAACCATTCTCATATAAATCCAAGAAATAAATATTTGGTGTTTTCTTTCTAGCACTCTCCCTACTCCAAGATATTCAGAGATATATCTTTTATCCAAAGACAAGAACCACCACTCTAAAAATGAAGGGGGGCTAATGTCCTCATCAGGTTCTCGTTTCAGTCCCGATGGATTCAAGTGTCAACAGAAGGGTCACAGAAAAAAAAGTTAGTATAGAATCTGGGTAAAATATTTATCATAGTTAGGAAGGATACTTTAAAAGTAAACATTACTTACATGGTTTTTGAATGGTTGGTTGGAGTAAAAACCCTGCAATTTTGGTTGAGCAATACGTGCATTAACAAAAACAAAAAGTTATAGAAGGAAAACATTACAAATATAATGGAATATTTAGGGTACTATATTACCAAGTGTAGCTCGACCCTCTAAAAAACCTCCCACAGTAGAACGAATTGACCAGCCAGAACCCACATTTTCTCTTTCTAATGGGTACCCTCATAAACCACAAGGGCCCATCATTATTCAACTATCCAAAAATGAAAAATATCTTAAAAAAATAAATCTACCTTAGAAAAATATAACCAAGACTATCACGTCCACTATCGAGATATGGAAGAAGTATCCAAACCTAAAAATTATGACAAGGTCACGATAGCAGCAACCATTGAATATCAACAGAGTAAAGGAAATGCACACAGAACCTTTATAACTTCAATAAGAAAATACCTTTTACAAAATTATGAAATGGAAATAGTAACAAAAACACCAACATACATTAACAATATAAATACAAAGACTCTAACTAGGGTTATGCCTAGTCTCCCAATGACAGAGAAAAACTAGAGACAAGAAAAACCCAACAAAGGAAGAATGTGCGCAGAGGTAGTAAGATACATAGAAACCTCAAGCATCGAATAACAGAGACTAAAGATCGAGGAATAAAACCATAATCCATCTAAATCGATCTATAAGGAGTCGTTGACTTCCATTGGAATTTTTCCAAACAGAGAAGTGAAAGAACGAAATCCGTGCAGGGTGGTTGGAACTTACCTCTCAGCTCTCATTCCAAGAAGTCACACTAGGAACACATAAGGATTTTTGTGAGAGGTTTGGGACATGTGTGTAATTAATAATACAAGGAACATTAAGTAAAACCTTAATAATTTTCAAACACTCAGGTATTATCATTTAAAGCATGATTAATGTTGACTGAATCAAACATAATTGCAATATGATTAGAAATTTAGTCCTTTTTCTTATTTTTTTCCATGCAAGAATGGTAAATACAATACACCATTAATATTAGAAAAACTTAATATTGAAGTGGACTAATCCACCAGCTTAGGTGATAAAAAGGAAAGGTCATGAAAGGGGTTCCCTTAGATTAATCAACAAAAGTTATCAATGCATGAATTATACTATGTGTTAGTGTCGGAAGTCACCCCTGGATTGCAACAAGAGCATAGCCCGACGCCCATCAGTTTATGTCATGATTTGTTTAATGAGGTGATCAAATGGAGGTTAACTCAAGACAATGTGGTCCTAACTTTGAAACTAGGCCAGGAATGCATGGGCAAGTGAGGTCTTAGATAACTTCAGATAGTGAGTCGTGATAAGAGTGAATAGGGGGAAGACTTGTATTAGAGAGATACAAAGGTCTGTCACAAACATCAGGTTCATAACAGACCGTGGAAGAAGACATCTAAACGCAAGATCTTCCTATGTTCAAATGTAGAAAACCAGAGAAAACAATAATGTCGTAATAAATCCTTTATCACAACAGAGTTTCCATAATTCGTGTGAATCAGTCGATCACAAACTCTCTTAGTATAAGATGAAAACTTAGATGGATTAAGAAGAGTATCTTTTATAAAATAAGAAATCTCATATACAGATGCATGACCAGAAAGCTAGGATGTCTACTAAAACTTTTACAATCGGGAGTTGCGCTCTACCATCGATCCCTTGAAAAACATCAATACTAAACATATATATTCCCAAACATTTTCCCAACAGAGGCCAACTAGAATTCTAGGATGAGGATTCTTCTCAATCAAATCTGGTATGCACTCTTCTGTCGGACACCACCTTAATTCGGCATGGCTCGTTCCAGGGGGTAGTTGAACCTTTGAATGATGAATTAGCGTGTGCAGGCTTCCCTGGTGGGTTGAGCAATTGGTGTGGTTTCCATGGAAAGGATCAGTACAGAAGACCACCTCGGGTGGACCTTCAGTTGGGACAT
This sequence comes from Picea glauca, assembly GCA_000966675.3. Classification (NCBI taxonomy): domain Eukaryota; kingdom Viridiplantae; phylum Streptophyta; class Pinopsida; order Pinales; family Pinaceae; genus Picea; species Picea glauca. Next base: position 69 of record JZKD02S1594688.1, on the reverse strand, counting down.
CCATACTTTGCAATAAATGAATGAGGTGAGGTCTCAACCACCCTCTCTCTTCTTCATTCATCTCCAGCA